>VZTL01040195.1:35654-97978 GCA_013400535.1 Scopus umbretta
GCCTGCCTTTTCAGGTGCTCACACCGCAGGCTCCTTGCAGGGAGGGCTGTCCCTTTGGTGACCTGTCTTCAGCAGCACCGGGATCCTCCTGTATTGAAGCCTCTCTTAGTACAAAAGCATACGTTGTTCCAAGCCAAGGTGGCCATCCATTATGAATCACGTACAAAGTTTTCCAGAAAGCCCAGGGCTTTCGGATCATACCGAGATCCTCAAGACTCTCAAATTTTATTTAAAAAAAATAGAGGTAGCGGGTCCTTCTCATTTAAAGTGTTTTTTTCTTCAATTATAAGCTTTTAAGGGGGGGGGGGCAAACCATCAAGGCATCGTACTTCAGGTCATGATTTTCTAGCGAATAATTCAAGCTTGATGCTAGCAACAGTCCTTCAGTTCTGGTGAATGCATGGATTTTTTTTTTGCTTGCTTGTTTTGTGGGTTGGTTGGTCAGTTTGGTTTTTTGTTGGTCCAGCAAGCGTTCGTACAATAAGGTGTGAGCGAAGGAGACATGCCGACACAGAGGCAGAATGTGGATGCAGCTGTCATTAAGTACATCAGAGTTACTCGGTGTGTGTGTGTTCTCTGTGTTTATGGAGCGTTCAGTTGAGTTTTGCAATACTTGTTTTGTTTCAACCCTGACAAATAGTTTGTGTTTCTTTAGTCCAGTGATGAGGACCTCCTTCACCACAGGCTGCTTCTGGCCTAAGAGGGCTGCCTCAAACGTGTAGCTCCACGTTGCCATCTTTCCTGGAAGACCCTTAAAATCTTTCTGTTATCAAATGATCAGATTTTTTTTTTTTTTTTTCCCTAGCCAGCACTTCGCATTTCTACCCAAATTGTAAAAATACGCATTTTGCATTTGAAGCTAACACTGTACCGTATGATGGGTGTGTGACTGGTCATGTAGTGGGCTATTTGCATCCTCTGTTACTTCCCAGGATTTCTGTCACTTGACCAGACTGCAGCTATTCCTTGTCGGGTGACTAACATCTTTGGTCGTGTACCAGAAGTACTTTTGGTCATACAGTTGAGAAGGAATTTTTTCCTTGCAGGTGTCTTCTCTTACCTTCACAGTGGTGTAAGTGGCTCGATCTGACCAAAAGATATTTTTTTTTTTTTCACCTCTGCTCTTATCTCCACATACTTTTTCTGAGTGAACTACCCATCTCGCCAACTGGTACACTCAGCAAATATTATTTGTTGTGGAATCCTGTGCTAAAGACACTAAAATGTAGAGCAGTTTTGGTTCTGATTTTGCAAAAACTGTAATGTCTATCTACTTTTTTTTTTCCCAAATGAATGCATTTCATGCTGTAGAATTCTCATCAAAACAAAATTTAAACATGCTTTATGTCATGTTTCTGTAAATCATGCTTTTCAAAATGGCGATAGGTTTGGTTTTTTTTTCCTATAACTGTCTAGAATGTGTACAAATCCTAGCTTATTACCATTCCTGCCCCTTATATACTTTGAGCATGTAACAGTTCCTTTTTTTGCATTGCAAAGTAATATCCTGAAGACCATCTAGCAGTGTCAGAAAACAGAATATCCCAAACATCACCTTTAGTTAGATAATAACGCTTTTTCATTAATATATCAGAAAGTTAGGGAGTCCCACAGTGGAGTTGATCTAACTCTGGAAGTCAATATACTGGTAAGACAATTCATTAACACCCATTTATATTAATAAGAAGGGAGTTGTCTTTAATGAGGCAAGGTGCTTTCAAAAAGGAAAGAGTTAGAAAAGGTAAGCTGTCCTTACCAATTGGAGGTTAATAGTCACAAGTTTTAAAATGGGTAGGCTTTGCTGCTGTTTCACTGGGAAATTCAGGGGCTGGTATCAGATGTGTTCTAGCCCAAAAAAAAAAAAAAAAGTCTAAAAGCTTTACATAATAAAGGAATTGGATGCCAGTAGTTTCCAAGTTAGTATTATAATTCTTAAAGCTTATGTGCTTGTCTTACGACGTAAAATCCAAAACCAAGATTAGGCACTTCTCAAAGAATGGCTGGGGAGACCAGAGAGGTGATGTGCAAAACCTGGACAAGGAGCAGTGGGACTGACCCACCGGCTAACCTGACATTGCGTGTTGTAGCTCTCGGCCTACTCTGGAGCTAAGATGGAAGCTTGGCTGTCTGTGTCTTCTGCATTCACATAGAATTATAGTTAGAAAATAATGATGAAAATTTAATTTGAAAACCCAATTTTTTTTTGTTTTCCCGTGATTGTGCCCACTTTATGCTGCCGTGCTACCACTGAGAAATTTAGGGAGGGCTAGGGTAAATAGAGATACCACGCGAGTCTCTCAAATCCTGTGGTTCCCTGTTACTGGTGAATGACCAGAATCTTGTTTATCCTGGATGGGGCTAAGTAAAGGACTTTAGCCAGTGTATATCTTGAGATGAAAATGGCTGTGATTCAGCAAAAGTCTGATATTTAGGTACCTTAAGAGATCATTAAGTATCTACTGGTGCTTTCAAGAGTTTGACATATCCAACTGGCAAGTACTTTGGAAAGTCTAACCCATTTTTCCATAGTTAGCAAGGTACTTGAGTGTTCACTTGAGTACGTGCTTGAAATCAAACCTGTGAAATCCTACTGATTTCAATAAAAGTAAGTGTGACCTTAAAAACAGAGCTTCAGTGTCTTGGTAGTGAAAAGTCAGAAATACTTGTGAAATTTATGATGTATATACGATCTCTATGTAATTCTTTCTACCTTTTGGAAGACCAACTCAAAATGGGTACCTCTGAATCTTTCACACATACTCCTCGCCCTGAAAACAGGTAAGTGCAAATGTGTGTGTTTTTAAAGCCAGCGTGAAGATAGGAGTACTTGGTCATTCCTCAGTAACAAGGAATCACAGCTTAATTTATATATTTATCAGTCCAGAATAACTGTCCTATTAACAGTGCAGCTTCTAAAAGTGCTCTTAATTCATTTTGGATGCAGGTAACTTTTCTGAAGAATTTGCCTGCTTGGTCACTTTTTTAACTTAAAATGACTTACACAAGATAAACTTAGAATTTGATACATAGGTCAAGAAATTCAGTTACCATAATAATAGAAAAATACTAAGGCTGTAATTTGCGTTTGAAAAGCACAGCAAGTACCAAATAAATTGATTTACTGCCAGACAAGTAAATAGGATGCTGCTTCCTTGAAAGCCCAAGTATCTTTCGTGGTACACTTATAATAATAAAAGTTAAGGGAGATGCTTAAAGATCAGATGAAAGGTCTCAGAAAAATTGTATGTAATTCTAGCAGATGCAGTGCTGTGTTGTGGTATAAATCTGACTTTTTAAACAAGCATTTTTTCAGTACTGGTCATGTCAAGTTAAGGGCTGGCATTAAAACAGTAGGTTATATTAGTTTTTGAAATAATTCCCTTTTCTCAAAACCAATTAGTATTTTATTTTCAGAAGGGCAGGCAGTTTCATGCATCTGAAACAGCAACATGCAGCTTCCAGCTGGAGTCTGGGGAGTTAGAAGTGCTGGGTAACTGCATGGGAGCGCTGTAGAGTGGTCCATGCTGATACACGCTCATGCTTTATGCATTTGATTTCTTTTTGGGACTTGGTTTTGCGTATTTGCTAGCTAGTAACCATCAGAAGTAAATGGATTCACAGTGAAGGCGGTACTTGAACAAGGAAAAGTAGTAGACCAGTTTCCTAAATGCAACGTTTTAAAACATATTTGATGCCAGCATGCTTGTGTGTTGGGCACGAAAGAATGTTGCTGTATGTGGAAAACTTTGCAAGCAATCCACTTAATTACAGTTAATAATGCATAGAAAATGAAGAATGATGTCTAAACTACTGTGTGCATTATCCCCCAAATGGAAAGTTTTTATGTAATGTGCTGATGTGTGTGTTTTAACCAAGTTTAAGAGAATTAACAGGAGAAAAAAATACTTAGTAATTTAAGAATCCTGTATAGCTGGGGAGAGTTAGTAGTCAGTAGCAATCAAACATATACTCTGCGAGCCATTTGCTTCACGTGGACAAAAAGTCCATACTAGATGAATAGTGAACAAACATGACGGCTTGAAACTGTAAGTACTGTATAGTGAATCATTGGTCTGCTTGGTTTAAAGCCTTTTAAACCTACCTAAAGTGGTAGGTAACATGGTGCAAAAGAAAGTTCAAAATAAATCCTGAGCTCGACCGTTACCGAGCAGTCTGGCCAAGAACCTTTTGTTATTCTCAGTCTCCGCTTTAAATTTTTTTGGGGGGTAATAAGTTCTATGATATATTAATCACTTCATTAATTGCCCTCTGTTTCTCCCACCTAAGCTTCCCGCTTTCTGCACAGAGTTGCGTTCAGTCTGTCAGGTGTATTACAGGGCTTAGCTTTCTTTCCAGTGTCAGGCACAGGACCAGCTATCGCTGAGGGTAGAGGACTGGACACGCTTTCAACCTGTCATCAAATCTGACATGAGCTGTTTTGCAGTGAGAGAAGGCTAGAGGAGGGCTTTACCATGGGCATGTAATGGCTTATTCCTAAATGTATTTCCTGTTAAAACATCTCTAATACATGACACTTGTTAGAACTAGTAGTTATTTTCTGACATTCAGCAGAATTGTACCAGTTCTTTTTTTGTGATTAAGATAAGTCAGAAGAGCCTCTAAAATTTCAACTTTTCATATTAATCTACTTTTTTTTTTTTTTCTTTTTTGGCTGGAAATGGTGTCTCATTTAAAATGTGTCTCATAAATTTCAGTCCCCTAAACATTTCATGTTTTTGAAGTAATGATATCACAATTTTAGCTTCTTTTGGAAATAGTTTAGCATTCAAATTGAAACGTGTGTGTCAAATTTCAGCCTTGAGCAAATGCTGACTGTCAAAACTCTGAGAGTTGAAGGAAAATAGCTGTATTTTTGTAACGGAAATATCAACTCAACCTTAATGGTTTGTGACATGGATATATTAATGGATTTATAATTCATATGAGACTAGAGAAAGTATCTATAGCTACTTTATATTCAGAGTTCTAACAAAATGGTTTTCTTCTAGCAAATGAACGATTAGTTCAAAATATGCATTCCTTAAATGATGACTTAGGAGTCAAGTTCTTTAAATGAAAATATACAGTGTATACCTTGGAGATTTATGTTGTTTGCTCTTTTTCTCTTAGGAAGCCTGACAAATAGGAAAATACTACAAAGTGAAGAGAAAATTCACTTCACGAGAACTGAGCTCTGCTTTCATTGGCTTTTAAATTTTGTTTGTATTAATAACTGATTAGTGTCAGATCATCTCTGTAGTCTGCTGTGGTGAAATTATTAGGTTAAAGCTGGAAAAAATGAAACAATTAAAAAGAAAAAGAAAAAGCAATTTTAGTGTTCAGGAAACTCAAACTCTCCTTAAGGAAATCAGAAAAAGGAGAGAAGTACTCTTCTCAAAGCAGCTTAATACAACCATTAATGAGATGAAACGGAAAGCTTGGGAGGAAATAGCAGAGTGTGTAAATGCTGTAGGTGAAGGAGAGCAAAGAACAGGGACAGAAGTGAAAAGGCGATACCTTGACTGGAGAGCACTCATGAAGAGAAAACGTCTGAATGCAAACATCAAAGTAGTAGGTGCTGGGTTTCACCTTCCTTCATCCAATTTAGATGACTCTCTCAATGAAGACATGGATGAGAAAATGGGATTTGCAATTGAATCTAGTTTTGAATGGCAAAATATCACTGACTTCAGAGAAGCTGGTGGATCTTTAACAGAAATCAAAGTAGAAGAGGAAGAGGAGGATCCGCAGAATTTTGAAGTGAGTGACCGACATACATTAGCTATGTGCAATATGGCCTTCGTTTCATTTCAGCATAAGGCTTTTTACCATGTTTCTTCATAGCATCTGTTTCTGTTTTTTCTGAATGTGTGAATTAAAGAAGCTGGAGAAACCAATATGTTTCGGAGAGGTGGTATTCAAATCTAGCAATGTGCAGTTGTGTGTAAGGTCTTGGATGTTGATTATTAAATTGATATCCCACAACTTTGAACATGTGTTTGCACATACATTTTCCATTTGTGTGTGCCACAGGTAAGAATTAGTTCAGTCAGTAGAATGAAAATACGTTCTTGAAAGAAACTGGTTATTTTAATACTTAGGCTGTCTGGATGGATGAATGGAGATGAGAAATGCACCTCTTCAACAAATGAAAGTATATGTTACCTGCAGGTACAGAAAGAAATAGAATACTGTTTGCATTTCTTAAAAAGAACCCACAGGAGATGAAAACATTACTTGAATAAGTCAGTCAACCGTTCCTCTCTGTCAGAATTTTAGTGTGAATTTGACAAGCAGCTGTGGATCCTGTAGACAGGTTTTTACTCCTAGTAGTACTGTGACTGTCCTGGGGTAGGCAGCCAGCTGGAGTGAAGTCGAATGTCTGGATAGTTTTGTACCTGTACAGATATATAGGTCTCATTTGAAGAAGATATACTCAAACAGTTTTGGTTTGGTGGGGTTTTTTTTGGGGGGATGGGAGGGAGCAACCCCTTTTCTTAGCTCAGTTGAGATGTGTGCTGGGAAAAAAAACAGCGTAAGCTACTAAATGGAAGTGAGACTACTGTCTGTGACAACTGCTGAAGAACAGTTGTCTGTCTAAGCTAATGCTAGAGGACTGGCAGTGGCTCTCATTGTGTTAAGATTTTCTGAACCTGTGTCTTCCTCAGTTTGCCTTTCTTCTGCAGCGTATTAGTGGGAGACAGTTATCCCTTCTGTACTATGAATTTGTAGCATGTAAGGGCTATAATTCTGCATGAGGAGTTACAGTCCACCGAGAGCAATGGTCCTAACTGCCTAGTCATCTGTATCATAAATAGCTTTACAGCAAATATAGTAGTATGAAATTGGTTAAACAAGTCCTGTTTATTGACCCACTTAATGCAGTTTAAAGGGTTAGGAGCATGTGAAAAATGTCAGTGTTAAATGTTTTTTAGAAAGGGAATCCTCAAGTTAGCGAAGGCTAGGTTAGCTTACATACCCCATAGCCTATGGATCCAGCTGCTCTGATAAATAATTAGTGAAAACAAATTCCTGGTGGCTTACATAAATGTCACTCATCTATATGTAAAGTAAGGACATGCTTTTTTAGATCCAGTTTTCAGTAAGTGGTTCTGAAGGCTCTATAATATCTATTGTGCAATATTTTTGTATGTTCTTGCATGTCCACTGACAAGCTGATTTTCCATTTTTCATTACCAGATATTAATTGGTAGGTAAAGCATGTTTCTCTACCAGTGTAATAGTAGAAAACAGTCTTTTGATCTAACATAGCGTGTGAGTTCTGAGTAGCTTTTAAGATGAAAAAACCTAGTATGTTCTTTTCAGTCAAGTTGTGTGTAACAAATTTATTCTGGCATAAAGGCTGGAATGTAATTCCTGTCTATTGCATTCCTCTCTGCAGTTTCCTATTGAGGAAGAAGAAGAAATTTTGTCATCAGTTTTGCCAGATTCGAAAAAGGAAAATGACCTACCAGACTTCCCCCACATTGAAGAGTTCGGAAATCTAGGCTCTGCTCAAGCTAGGCTAGCCTATGAAGATTCTCACTTGCTTATAAATCTGGAGAAGCAGAAGGTGGAGCTGGAGAAGCAGCGACTAGACATTGAAGCCGAAAGGTTGCAGGTGGAGAAGGAGCGCCTGCAAATTGAAAAAGAACGGTTGCGGCATGTTGACTTGGAGCGTGAGAGACTTCAGATTGAGAAGGAGCGACTTCAGATTGAATGGGAGAAACTCAGGCTAGAGACTCTGCATGCTGAAAAACCCGCCCTGGAAAATGACCTCACCCAAACAGAAAAACCCATCATGCAGCCTCTGGATCTAGAAACTGAAAAGTTAAAACTTGAAAAAGAACGTTTGCAGTTAGAGAAGGAGAGGCTGCAGTTCCTAAAGTTTGAGTCAGAGAAGCTGCAAATTGAGAAGGAGCGCTTGCAAGTGGAGAAGGAGCGCCTTCGAATTCAGAGAGAGGGTCACTTGCAGTGAACTTCTCGACTGAAGTGTCAATATTAGTGTTTTGATGTTTGTAAAATAGAGGTAGTTCTTTTCTTAATACTGAAACTGTTGTAGAGGCTTGACATTCTTCTGTTCAGAGTTGAATGTTGATGTTAAACTGGAAAAAAAAAGGTGCTCAGTACGTCAGTGTGCCTACATAAATGAGCTTATGTGTGAAATTGCTTTTCAGTGTATCAGAACTAAGTGTTATGTTCTCTTGTCTTCAGTATTGTGTTGTGTTAGTTCAGTGTCCTCCTCTCATAGACACATTGAGAAGAAACAAGGCCGAACCTTGTACTTTTCTCACTGTGCTAACAGTAAGGAAGGATCAGAATAAATCAATGTATGTTGTGAGGGCATGGTGCTGATGACAGCCCGCACAGTAAATAAGTATAAGTTAGAACACAATAACACAGAGTCATGATACAATTGATTCATTAAACTTAATTTCCCCTTTTTGTTTTTTTCCACCCCCACAATTGGAAGAAGACTTCAAGAATTATCTAAAAGTTAAAGTACAAGTTAAATTCACTGCAGTTGTGTTTATTGTTGTTCCATGACTTGAACTGAATGAGAGTCCAGAAAATAGTATTATTCCTTTTGCATGAAGTATTCATACTAAAGTTACACATCAACCATACCTACTATAAGCTGGACTGTTGGTTGCACCAGGTCATTAATAATGCTATATGGAGTATAGCACCTGTCGTCTTGGTATAGCGTAGGGACTTCCTGATTGATCAGGCAGACTGTCTGATGAGTGTGTGATGACCCCTGAAGTAAATTGCTAGACCTGGTTTGTTCCTTGAAAGAGAGTAGCTGGTGATAGGAGTCTTGGGAGTGGAGACACAGAGGCCGAGCACAGACTAAGGAGTGCGGAGCTTGAACACGAACGCTCTTGGTGTTGGTTCTGCCTGGCCAGCACTGAGGTCCTGTCCATGAGGCAGCCAGAAGAGGCTTCTGTGGCTGATACCATATAGTGTGTTTTAATTAGACAAACAGAAATGGTCAGTGCTGAAAGCTGTCAGTATTTTTCATAAGCAATGTAAAAAAAAAAAAAAAAAAAAAAAAGCTTTCTATTATTTCATATATGTTTCAATCCCAACTGAGCCAGACTTCATTTTTCTCATCTTTCTCCAAATAACTATCTTTTGTTGACTGCCTTTGAAACTTAGGACTAGGAGAATACTAAATCTGAATATGTGTTGAGTGACTTACATGGATTCTTGTGCAAGTAAATATATTTATACCACTACAGGACTACTTTTATTCTGCAAAGAAAATGTTATTTTTTTATTACTGAAACAAGTGTGCTTCTACAGTGGAAATAAATTTGACTACTACAACCCCAAACTGCTCTTGAGACTGTGTCTTCACAGAGAACCAGGGCTAGATAATGAAAGAGAAATCTGGATACTCAACACTGCAGCACCCCAAAGTTGCTGGTGCCTGTATTCCCTGTGTAGTGAATTGGAGAGATGAAGCATCTTAAAGCAGGACTTCAACCAACCAGCATTTATTTGAGAAAGGAAAAAGGAAGGAGACATAAACCAGCTGGATAGAAATGCCCAGGGGGAAGTATATCCGAGATTCTTTTTCATGAATGTGGTGGGTTGACCCTGGCTGGGTGCTAGGTGCCCACCACACTGCTCTATCACTCCCCTCCTGAGCTGGACAGGGGAGAGAAAATACAGTGAAAAACTTGTGGGTTGAGATAAGGACAGGGAGATCACTCAGCAATTACCGTCACGGGCAAAACAGATGACTTGGGGAAATCAGTTTAATTTATCAAAACTGAGTAGGGTAACTAGAAATAAAACCAAATCTTACAACACCTTTTCCCCACCCCTCCCTTCTTCCCAGGCTCGACTTCACTCCTGATTTCTCTACCTCCTCTCACCGAGTGGCACAGGGGGACAGGGAGTGGGCGTTGTGGTCAGTTCATCACAGGTCGTCTCTGCTGCTCCTTCCTTCTCAGGGGAGGACTCCTCACACTCTTCCCCTCTCCAGCGTGGGGTCCCTCCCATGGGAGACAGTCTTCCATGAACTTCTCCAACATGAGTCCCTTCCACAGGGTGCAGTCTTTCAGGAGCAGACTGCTCCAGTGTGGGTCCCCCATGGGTCACAAGTCCTGCCAGCAAACCTGCTCTGGCGTGGGCTGCTCTCTCCATGGGTCCACAGGTCCTGCCAGGAGCCTGCTCCAGCGTGGGCTTCCGACACGGTTACAGCCTCCTTCAGGCCCACCTACCTGCTGTGGTGTGGGGTCCTCCATGGGCTGCAGGTAGGTACCTGCCCACCATTAACCTCCATGGGCTGCAGGGGAACAGGCTGCCTCACCATGGTCTTCTCCATGGGCTGCAGGGGAATCTCTGCTCCGGCACCTGGAGCACCTCCTCCCCTCCTTCTTCACTGACCCTGGTGCCTGTAGGGCCGTTTCACATACTCTCACTCCTCTCTCCGGCTGCTGTTGTGCAGCAGTTTTTCCCCCTTCTTAAATTTGTTATCCCAGAGGTGCTACCGCTGTTGCTGATGGGCTCGGCCTTGGCCAGCGGCAGGTCTGTCTTGGAGCTGGCTGGCATTGGCTCTATTGGACATGGGGGAACCTTCTAGCACCTTCTCACAAAAGCCACCCCTGTAGCTCCTCTGCTACCAAAACCTTGCTATGCAAACCGAATACACTGTATTAAAGCAACAAATTTTCAGCTCCCTCATATGTATCAAACAAATTTACATTAAAAATAGCTTTCTGTGCCCATTACCATTTTATAGAATCATAGAATCATTAAGGTTGGAAAAGACCTCTGAGAACATCTAGTCCAACCATCAACCTAACACCCCAATGCCTCCTAAACCATGTCCCAAAGTGTCACATCTACACATTTTTTGAACACCTCCAGGGATGGTAACTCCACCACCTCCCTGGGCAGCCTGTTCCAATGCTTCACCACTCTTTCAGGAAAGAAATTTTTCCTAATATCCAATCTAAACCTCCTCTGACGCAACTTGAGGCCATTACCCCTCATCCTATCACTGGTTGCTTGGGCAAAAAGGCCAACACCCTCCTCACTACACCCTTCTTTCAGGAAGTTGTAGAGAGCGATAAGGTCTCCCCTCAGCCTCCTCCAGACTAAACAACTCCAGTTCCCTCAGCTGCTCCTCATAAGACTTGTTAGGCTGCTGCTCTGTCTTACCAGCACCTCTGTCTTCATATTCTACTCCAGTTGAATGACTTAACCATTAGGATAATGGTTTGTATTTTACACTGGACATCTGAGGAATTATGCCCCACGAGCATTAAAGGTTTTGGGAAAAGATAGACAAATCTGAACCATTTCTGAATTCTGAGTAGTTTCAGAAATTTTAACACTTCTCCAAATGTGAATAGAGCTATATGTAAGCAGTTATTTCTTCTACCAACTATTCAGCCTCCTAGGGAAATGATGCATCCTTTGGTTATACAAAACCTTTTGGAAAATACTGAATGATGAAATTAAGTATCGTCATAAATCATTGAAAATACAGTTTCAACATAAAATTTAGAGAAAATTACTGAGTTTAATACATCAATTTTATAGCTCTCTTTTTTCATACCAAAATTGCAGTCATTTTGTGGTAATTTGAATTTAAATGTCATTTTTTAAAATACTAATCTGCAATCTCTTAAACCTTAATTGCTTGATTTACCAACCTGGGATCCTGACAAAAAAGTCTAGGGGCAGAATTTGGACCATGCAAATGTCACAAAAGTCAGGACATACGCATGAACTCAGTTCCTTTGTTAGAGAGGGAGATAAACGAAGGGCCTGTGATTGTAAGTAATGCGTGACATTTCCAGCCTGGAAAGAGTTTTAAGACAAGGGTAAAACCACACACATACGGAGTAAGAGGCAAGTATTTGGAGAAAAAAAAGGAGCGATATGAAGATCAAACATTTAGTTAGAGGGAAGGTGGATGAAGCTGGTGATAGATAAAACAGTGCTGGAAATATCCCCAGTGGTCATTGCGAACTGCTTTATTGAGGTTATGTCTGATGCCCTGATGTCAGATCTCACGGCTCTGTGGACCCTCATGGGAATGTATGAATGGGGAAGGCAAGGGGCAAAGTGCAACCTGAGGTGCAGCTATTGCAAAAAGCAGCAGGCTCACGTGCTCCGTCCGTGTATGTGGTTTCTTGTGCTGTGGCAGGAACATGCACCGGGACCTTCAGAAATGCCATTGTGTCCACTACTTCATGGAAGGTTTTCTAGTCAGTAATTTTAGGGCCAGAAGCCAAATAACAAAGGTAAAATAAAGACTACTTCACAGAGTTTTCTGCTGTCTTAGTGATGGGTCCCACCAATTTGTTCCTGGCTAAGACATTAATGGAGAGAAGCAGAATGTGTCCAGGTGTTTTCACAATGCAGTTTGGAGACAGACTGGCTAATGCTTAACAGTGACCTAACAACAGCCAGAGAAGGTCATAGGGTAAGATTGTAAATGTGGTCCCCAAGAACAGCCCAGGACAAACAGCAGCCACACTCCCAACAGGGCACACCTGAGAAATCACAGTAGGATTCAAAGGCAACTATATGTTGCATCTCTTCCTTTATGGCCTGAGGTATCATGGGCCCACTGAGCTATAAATAATTCACCCTTATGTTGCCAGTCCCGATCCACTTGAGCCACTTCAAGAACGCTGACTGCTAATGGCTGAGATTTTGGTCTGTACAGGTGGAGAGTCGGACCTATTCTCTTTGGGTTGCTGGACCTCCTGGGACAGTTTCTCTACAGCTGAGACAAGGGAGGAAGAAATACTTTCTTTGTATTCCTAGAGTAAGCTAGCCACTTCATCCACCGTTGGTGCCTCTTCCTCTTTCCAGGCCAGTACAGCCAACGAGTTGGCATACGACGCTGGTGCACTTCTTACCAACTTCCGCCGCATGGGTCGTGCGCACAGGACTTCGTCGGGATCCTTGGGTAACTGATCGTTGTTCAGGTACTATAAATCACCTCCAGCACGGCTAATTCCCTCAAGTACTGGATACCTTTCTCTACAGTTGTGCATTTGCCTGGGCGATATATAACATCTTCCTAGAAGGGATATCTTTCCTTCATGCTTGACAGTAGTCGTCTCCAGAGGCTAAGGGTTTGTGCTCCTTTTCCAATCACTTTGTCAATACCCCCTTCCCTAGAAAGGGATCCCAGTTGTTTGGCTTCCTTACCCTCTAATTCCAGGCTACTGGCCCCACTATCCCAGCATCNCACGGTACAGCAAAGCGATAACTTTAATCCAGCTCCCAGAGGCAATAAACAGCACCACAGGGAGTGCATATGGCAAGTACGGTGTTATGTAGCATGAGTCTGAGAACAAGCACAACAAGTCTGAGAGCAAGTGAATCAACATTGTGACCAGTGATTACTAAACTAATATAATAAATGCTTGTAACAAATTCATTTTAACACACTCTGGTTAGATCTGTCGTTATCTCAAACCCTTCTAGTCCCATGTTGGGCGCCAAAAAAGACTGTTGTGGTTTAACACTGCAGGCAGCTGAACACCACACAGCCGCTCACTCACCCTTTTCTCCCACCGATGGGATGGAGGGGAGAACCAGAAAAAAAAAAACCAACAAAAAAACAAACCCAAACTGTGGGTTGAGATAAAGGCAGTTTAATAGGACAGCAGAGGAAGAGAAAATAATAATAACAATAACAATGATAAAAGAATACACAAAACAAGTGATGCCCAATGCAATTGCTCACCATCTGCTGACCGATGCCCAGCCCGTCCCCGAGCAGCGATCGCTGCCCCCCCAGCCAAATCCCCCAGTTTCTATACTGAGCGTGGTGCCATATGGTATGGAATAGCCCTTTGTCCAGGTTGGGTCAGCTGCCCTGGCTGTGCCCCCTCCCAGCTTCTTGTGCCCCTGGCAGAGCATGGGAAGCTGAAAAGTCCTTGACTAGTGTCAACACTACTGAGCAACAACTAAAACATCAGTGTGTTATCAGCATTGTTCTCATACTAAATCCAAAACACAGCACTATATATACCAGCTGCTAGGAAGAAAATTAACTCTATCCCAGCTGAAATCAGGACAACCTGCAGAGTTGATTGGACCCACCTAATAACAGTCCAGGAGCTCTTGCTTAGTGGTGGTACTAGTCAGACCAACCAGCACTGAATGAAGCAGTTCTCCTGCACCCACCTGTGGAGTTAGGAACTGTGTGACTGCGTGATGGTGTCCTGGATGTTACTTCTATTGCTGTCTTCAGGATAATAGCAAGACTGGGCAAAAAAGAGGCAAAGCCAGTATCACTCTCCTTGAGGTGTTTCATGCATTGGAAAAAGCTGCTTGGTCACTGGCAGCTCTGTGAAATAGCACAACAGGCCCAGGAGGGAGAGAAAAGTAATTCTTGGGTTCCTGTGAACTTTCCCAAGTAGAACACAGGGCTCTTGGTTGCATTGGGCTATTTGCCAGCTGCCTGGTGGTAAAAGTTGCCCAAAACACTGCTGCTATGCCAGGTATTTGGATAATCCAGGACTGGATGTTGTATGTATGCATCATCTTGAAATGGACAATAATCTGCCAGGTGCCCTTTCAAAATGTAGCTGAATACTGTTCATATTTTGTTTCCTCTCCCCAAATAAGAAGTTTCTAAATGTGTCAGATAAAATCCCCCTTGCAAGTGGGAACAGAAGCTGATAACTCCCATTCTTTGCCTTTTCATAGAACTTTTGAGGCAGTTGCCACAGAAGAGCATCAGCGACATCACTTGCCTCTCCAGCTCACACACCCCCAGAACTCCCCTCAGAAAGGCACCGAGTGTTCCAAGGAGACGGAGTCAGATCCAGGGCTGATATTTTACAAACACAAAAATACCCTCAAAAATCCTACTCTGTGTCAATCAGGAACCTTGATAGAAGTGATAAGTGGGAGGAGAGGGAGGAGGAAAGACTGATTTTTCTCTATTGTTGCTGAAATAAATTAGTGAATTTAAGCCAGAGGGTGTCAGAAAATGCCACCAAATGCAATGGTGTTCATCTTTTTTTTTCCCCTTTTCCTCTTTGTTGCTGGTATCAGGACTACAGAAAGATTTTAATCCAGGCTTAAAAAAAAAAAAAAAAGTTTGCATTTTAAAATAAATGCCCACATTTTTTTGTTTCCATATAATCAACTCATTTGAAGAAGTGTGCTTCAGGCAAATAGGAGAAGGAGGGCAGGGAAGAATGCCTTCAGTACTGACTTAGGACAATTTATAACTTCATAATTTTCTCTCATTCTTTTTTTGGCTAATTTATACCAAAATGATGATTTTTGCAAACAACTAGTTATGCCACCCGTGCTTTTGGCTCAGTGTCGCTGGACGATTTTGCAGCAACGCTGTGATCTAGCCATTTGTCACTCATGCAGCATGAAATGGGAGTCAGGGAGGGAGTGCTGGGCAATGTGACTGCAGCAGCTCTCACCTCCTGGTCTCTTAAAGCAAAATCTCCCCATGCTAGGTCACAGTTACTATGCCAATGACTGCAACAGTTCTCAGCCATCAGAAAACATATTAGAAAAAAAATAGGTCCACTGAGAGAAGACCAGAAGAAGCCCTTTTCATGCATTGCACATACTCCTTTTAAACTTGACCTACTCTAGAGGACACTTCCATCCTCTCCTTTTACAGTTTATTAAGAATACCATTGTTATTTTCTGTTACAGTTTTACTGTTTTTAATTTCCCTACTTCACACTACCAGTAGTTTTATTCTACACATTAGCAGACCGTGGAATACCTTGCTTTGTTACTTCCATATTTTCTAATTGTAACACTCCATCATTAGTCAACTGGTTCATAATGTGGAAGGCAAAGTTGCTATTTCATTTCATGCTATATAATACAATGCTTCTGGTTCAGTAATTACATTGTGCCAGACTCGTGATCAATCCTGAGATAGCTCACTCTTGATGGATAGCCCCATCATGGAGTGTATGAGAGTTAAAGGAAGAAGCAAATTTTTAATTTTGCCTCTCTGTCAATTTAGCTACTTGAAAACTGCTTTTCAGACCAATATTTATCTCACTGAGATGGGAAGAGATTACAGAAATGAGAACTTAAAAGAGAGTACTGAAGTTTGAAAAGCATTTTTTAAAGTTTTGGTTTGCAAAACAGGAAAGATATAAATTAGACATTCTTCCACGGAAAGCTATTGTGTATTACTCTGTTAATGGATTGCAAATCTTTTGGTCACCTGTTTAATGTACTGGAGAAAACCATTACCTGCTTCTCATAACTATTCCAAGGATTATGTGAAATGAGCTGATGATCTTACTTACTACTACTGCTCAGTACTTGGCCTGTGAAAAAAAAATATTTCCAAAGGTTTTCTGCTCAGTCACGGGAGTATTCATGAATCAAACAATTTTCTGAAGTGGCAGTCAACTTTCAAACAGTCATAGGATATAGGAAGTGCCTTTTCCTAACAGGGGAAGAATTGCAAATATGGGCCCCAAGAGTGCAACATGGGTTTCAAGGACAGCCAGAACAGTGATGCCAAGCAAGTAAGAGTGGGGAGGGCTATAGCCTTTATGGACAAATGACACCCTAGAACTTGAGGTTACAGCAGAGGAAAGTTTGATCCTGGTGGAGCATGTTTACACTTTTCTGAGAAGCACCTGCTGGGAGCCTATTTCAGGGACAGACTTTCTGGCCAGATGGACTATAGCTTTGGTTCAGTAAAGCAGTGTTTATGTTCTTCAATAGCTTTATAGAATTGCATGCCATGAGGGCAAAACCTATAGGTGAAATATTCTTATTTCTGTAATGAAATTCTACTGTCTTCATTGCTCTTTGTCTTTCGCACAGGGCTACACCTTGGACTCTTCCATCTTACTTCCTATCTGCCATCCTTTTAGTACATCATCCTTCCTCCAAGGACTAGCAGTGAGGTCCCACCAGTCAGAAATTGTAACAGAGTTCAAAATGCTTCAGAAATCCCAAGCTCAGGTGCCCTAATGGGAGTTTGGTCATCTCATCAAAGCAAGGCGAGGTGGCTCTGTTTGCAAAATGTGTCAAGGTCATTTTGTATCCAAAGCATTGGAAATGGTCTGAGGTTCAGCATTCAGTCATAGAGCTGGGTAGAAGTTCAAGGGAGAGAGGGCAACAGGAAGACTAGAGTAGCAAGGCAGGTAGTACACACTCTATTGTGACAATGTATATAAAAAGAAGCTGAAAGCAGTTGACTATGATACTTAAACAAGTTGAGAGAGACAGAAATGGAGAAACTGGGCGGCAGATGAGAGCATCCTGGGTGGACAGAGGCTGGCTGTCTGGTTCCAACAACTCCTCCTCTTCCTCAAGAAGAAACAATATAGCATCGCTTTGGTTTTCCACTAAATCAGGTCCTCCCAGCATCCCCTACATGGTGGATGAGGAAAACTGACATGCAAGGCCAGCTGTAACAATAAAAGAACAACAACACAAAAGCAACAGGTCAGGAGTCAGAGAACAGAGGTAGAGTCAGTAGGTGAATACCAGGGACACAAGTGAAGGGCAAGAACAACAGCAGCTGGAAAATTTATAGCATCTTACCTCTCTTCTTGGCTTGACCAGTATGCTTTTCTGTCTATTCAGGTATTCAATTGACTTTTAAATGGGCACATCACTACTGTTTTATACATGTTATTAATACAGAGGTCTTTCAGTTGAAAGACTCCAGGCTGTTTACAAGTACAGCAAACTGCACTACCCAAGAGTATTCAGGAGAAATGCTGTGAAGACAGATCAATTGATCAGTCAATCCATTTCTGGTATGTGTCTTTTTGCACTATTGCAGCAAAATTGCAACTAAGAAAGTCAAAACACAGTAGAAAAAGCAGGACAAGTGAATATACAAAGGTGAAGAGATGAATTGTTAGTTTTCCCTGGCCTGGGTTCAGATATACTGAATGAGAACAATATTTTAGCCACTGGCACCTTGAGCACTTGCAGAGCTGAAGGCTGTTTGGTGATCCCTCTCTGGGGAATATGCCACAGGATTTCTGGAGAGGATCTGAGAACCCAGGAGGTAAAGGCCAGATGGCGGCTGGCAGCAGCACAGAGACCTGGGAAGGATGAGGGTCCTCAAGACTGTGATCCCAGGGACCAGTCTGTGTCCGAGTCTGAGCAGCTGGGGGGGGAGGAGAAGAAGAGGATCAGCCTCACCCTCAGCTGTGACCGTCCACTTCCAAGTGCCCAAATCTTTAAAGAATTGCACAAAAGACAGAAGGGGGCTGGGAGGGGGAACAAAACACAGAGATAAAAGGTATTATTCTTTCATATTGGTTTTAGCAGAGAAAAAAAATCTCAGAGCTAAGGGCAGGAGACAAAAATAGACCATTCCAATGAGAGCATTTTAAAAAATCTCTGTTTTTATTGTTTGACTGTATGGATCTTTCTGCTGCTTTTCAAGACCTGCACAGGGAGTGAGCAGGAGTACAGTTGCTTTTCGATGTGTGCAGATGTCCCTGCAGATATCTCCCAGAACACTGGCACACCGTCCGCTCTAGGGCTGGTGGCTGGTGCGCTAATGCCTTTCTAAATCACTCAAAGCAGACTATAGCTAAAAGAACTAGTACTGTTTCTTTTACAAGTTGGAGCTAGAGAGATCTTTTGGCTCAGAAATATAGAGGAGAAATTGTGGGCTAATCCAGAATGGTATCCAGGAAAGCTCTTACTCTTAATGGATAAGCTAAGGGTTATCATTGACCTCTGAGCTGTCTCAGACTGAAAAAACATTTCTGTCAAGTCAAATATGCATTGTCACATACTTTTCTAAGAACTGATTTCTATTTGACCTTACATATAAGATCTAGATAATCTAAATATTTAGACATAAATCATCTTGATAACAAAATATTTTCTGAAAGCTGTTCTTTCAGAGGCAGAAGTGAACACAAATACTTGCCCTACTCCATCCTTATCACAAAAGGACCCTTCCTGTGAATCAAAGTGCACATGGCGGCTCCTCCTCCTTCCTGGAGCTCGCCAGCTTCCCTTCCTTCAGATTGTTTTCCCATCTGCAGTATTTATAATAATTGCAATGTTTCTGCAAGAAGGAGGCAAGGCTGTTTATTTAGGAGGATGTACTCAGAAGCTTGTCAGTTTAGCTGGACTGCTTGCTAGAAAAGAAAATTCAGTCTATTAGAAGATGCCAGCTTTTATTCAGGATGAGCAAACCCATTCAGAAAATAAGTCCCTTGTGCCCTCTTCACACTGTCCCTTTTGACATATGAGCATTGTTAAGTCTGAGTAGTTCACATGTTTATTCTTTTTGTAGAAAAGTGTTATTTCCTGTAGAACAAAAGTCTTTGTGGGAAAGACAGAAACTGAGCTCTGTGAGCTTCAGTCACAGCTTTTCATCCAAGAGTTCAGAAGGAGGTTAGGGGAAACACAAAAACAGTGCAAGTGGAGCAGACTTCGAAAAGCCTCCTCCTGAAACCTTTCTGCCACTGCCAAAGAGAAGGGAGCAACCTCCAGACAGGCTTGATCTGCCACCATCCCTTGGGGTCAGCAGGACCCTCTCTACATGGCACACATGGTGGCAAGGGCACTGGTCCTCCTCCTGACCAGCACTGTGCTAATGTCCTCACTGTCACCTCCACCAAGGGAAGCTCAGAGTACTCAGCAGTGTCTCTACTGCTCTTCAGTTGATGGAGTTCTGAACAGGAAAGTGTGCATGTGTGTGTGTGCGCGTGTGTCTGTGCATGTGTGCATATAACCCACAAGGGGTTTAGGAGAATATAGGTTCTGATGGAGATGGACCCAGGGTAAGAGCTGCCCCTGAGCCCACAGGTGATGCAGATGAACACTTCTCCAGTGTGCTGATGTGCTCTTAACCAGGTGCATACTACAAATCTGACACACATGACCTTTTTTTGGGGGTGATATGCATCAGTGGGAAGGAAGGAGGTTCTTGTTTTCCTTAATTATTCTTGTCCAGTGTCGGCACAAGTGGTCTGGGTCCTGTGGCAGGGGGTTTCCCATCTACTGCACAGCCTTTGCACCATCGCTGTGCTTGTAACTGGCGCTAGAGAAGAGGGTGGACAGCAAGGACAGCTGGAGAATTCAGAGATACTCTCAAGAAGAGACCAAATTAACAATATTAGGAACTCCTAAGGAAATTTAAGGTACTTATCCCTATCTGGTGCCAAGAGGACATCATGGGCACTGATTCAAAGTCTTCTAAGGAAAAAAAAAAAGCATTAAAAAAGCCTCTCTGAGACTGAAAAAAGAAAGGAAGAAGCAAGATCCTTTGCTAGGAAGTGTTATACTGGTTATTGAAACTGATTGGATGAGACTGAACTAAATAGATTTTAGTCTGAAATCGGTCTTCCAAAAGTAATGGTTAACTTTCATGGTGAGACTTTCAGAAAATTAGGGGTGCACCCAAAGAAAAGGAAATCTTACAACTGGAAGGGTGATATGGTTCTGCTCAGGTTAGTTGCATAGCACATTTCCCTGCCAGAATATTTCTTGTCAAAGGCCTGGAATATGGAACTGTCCTAGGATGAGCATCTGAGATAAGTGAGCAGGTCCAGAATTGTAGCAGATACTATTTATGTGGCACAACTTCTGACATCATTGTTTAGAGTTAATTTTAATTTTACAGCTAAAAATGGATACCAGAAAGCAAATTTCAGTACAACAGATACAAATGGGGAGCTTCAAGACTATATTTTCAGGTGAACCAATATCTTCCAATGAAACTTGTTTTCTGACAGTGTCTTTTTTTTTTCTTCATAATGTAAATTCTGTGCTGGTCTTTATAATCCTGCATTTTCATTGGAAATATTTGTTCTAATGTTATCTTTGCTCCTTTGTCATTGTTAATCAACCTGGAGTTCAAACTGAAGTTTTAAATTCTTTTTTAAATCATTGTAGTGAGACAAAGTAAAACTGAAGTGTCCTGTTCAGATTTCCCTAGCCTTAGGTACAATGGCTGCCTGGATAATTTCTGCCCAATATCCAGATTTTTTTTATGCTGGAGAAGGAAGGGAAATGAAAGGGTCTGAGCGAGAGGAGGAGAAATGGTAGGAACTTGTTTTAAACAACTATTAAAAGAAAGAATAACGAGGGATTTGTGAGAACTAAAATCAAATGCCTCCAAAGTCTGGATATTTACATTTATCTTTTTTAGTTTGTTCCTTATTGAAATCTGACCTCCAATGGCACTACCGGGAACCTATGCAGACCTGTGAGATACTGTTTCGTAGGTGTTAGAAATCTTCAAGGGCAAACAGGTTTACAAGAGCGAGCATATTTATGTCAGCAGCAGAAAGAATGGCTCAAATCAATTCTCAGCGCACTCCCCTTCCACGGCTCCCTATACGTCTGCACCCAAGTTTGACAACATCACCAAGCTGACTCAACAGGGTTACAAATGGACAGACAACGTCACCACAAAAATACCAGGCAGTTCATTTCCGGAAGCACCACAGGGGGTGAAAAGACTGAAGGAGAACAATAACAGAGATGTGGTTTTCTCTGAAAATAGAGGTTGATACCAAGACTTACTGGTGAGATCTGGGGGTAGCCAGCACTGCTATTGCCTGTGCAATATTTTTGCCAGGGTTACACAAGAAATTTCAGTTTCAAAGGGAGTCTGTCTGATCAGTTTTAGCAGCTCTCACATATTCTGCAACCCTCCCACCAACACCTATGTACCATGCTACTGATACATACAAAGTACAGCAGTCAAAAAACTTTTTTTCCTTTTTTTTTTTTTCTTTTTTGTGTATGTGTGGGTGTATAGGAAATGATCCAAAAGAAATCAAATTAAGAAATGCATCACCAATTATCAAATATACATAAATTAATCTCTTCTGCCTGAAATACCAATTCAGAGGACACATTCACCTACTCATCACATTTCTCACTGAAATTAACAGAATAAGGTCGTAGGCCCATGAGGAGTAGGCAGGGAAGAAGCCACCATATGTTCACTGCAGCATGTGATAATAACTCACTGCTGAGCGGGGTCGGGCTCTCATCCCACCTTGTCCTCCCTCCAACAATATGTGGCTGCCCTGGATTTGGGCAGCCGTGTTGCTCCAGGGTCAGCTCTGGGGAGAAAACCTGTCCCAGGGGTCCTGGGAGGGAACTTGGCTTCATCTTTCTCTTCCCTGAGTGTCCATCCAAGGCTGGTGGCCATGGCAGGGCCTGGGAGGTGCCCTCACTGACTGCTTGCTGAGGGAAAGGTAGTGGCAGATGGAAGCATCCATTTGCTTGGGTTACAGCTGGGACAGCAAACCTGCCACATCCCCAGGAGAGAGACAGGCAGATCTATAGCTGAATAAAGGCAAGGCAGAGGATTTTTGTGTCTTCACCTGCACACATCTGAATGGATCTCTGCAGAGGTGCAGTGAGGTTTCCCTCCTTTGTGCCAAAGTGGTCAGCTTGACAAAGGTTTCAGAAGTATGGAATAGGATTGAATGAAGTGTTGTGCTGACATGGCCCAAGGGTACATGGAACAAGAGTGACTCCAAACTGGAAAAAGCTGCTGTACAATGAGATATTTAAATAATAAATCAATTTAATTTATCTGAGAGAACAGGTCATGATGACATAGCTTGATTAAGGTCTAGAAATATCTGCATGGGAGATTGCCGAGGGTAGAATGTTACAGCAGATGAAGGCAAGATAGCACAATCAAATTCCTAAATGCAGAAAATAGCTGCACTTAACCTTGGAAAAAAGACACTTTTTACCCCTGAGGGCTTACAACAAAACACCTACGGATCTGGATTTTCTTTCACTCAACAACTTTAGGTCAGTTCTGAGTGGCTTTTGAAAGCCCAGCACCAGCATGGGAAGTGCTGCGGGCTATGGCATATGTGCCCTCTGATGAGATGCTTGCAATTTTCCCTCCTGGACTGTAGAACAGTGAGTCTCTGAAAAGAGCGAGGGATTGCCCAAACTGTTTCTGCTAATAAATGATCACAGTCTGAGTTCCTCAGGAAGATAAACACCCCAGGTTGTAGGTGGGGATCGTGAGATGGGAGTCAGCATGCACCACACAAAGATTAGCTTGTGAAAGCAAATGTCCAGCCCACACCCCAGTGTGGGTGTACCCATTACGATCAGTGTTTTCTCTGTCATCTTTATATGATACAAATTATGTCATATGATGATAAATGCTCCTTGTCTTTTTGTAATCCTGCCATTTTTTTGTCTTTTTCCAAAATAAACACCAGAAACCAGCAACCCCTTGGGCTTCATGGTTTAGTGGTGGACTTGGCAGCAGGTTTACAGTTGGACTTGATGATCTTAAAGATCTTTTCCATCCTAAATGATTCTATGATTCTATGATTCATTTGCAACAGTTTGCATTTATTCTGCTACAGATGTTCACTCCCACCAGTAAGGATAACCACTCCAGCACTGCCTCAATCCACATCTTTTCACTCCCAGGACTTTGCTATAGCTGTTCTCCCCATTTGTTTGCCTCTACCTTTTCCCTAATCTCTGTTTTAGAGATGAAAATATCCCTCTTTCCTGTATATAGGGAACTGTGTGCCTACAGAACGTAGAAGTTCAGGCAACAACGTGTGGATCTTGCAAAATGGGGAGTCTTGTAGTGGAGGGGATTTGGGAAATATGTGGTACCTGGTAACGAAAGGAGCAGATGGGAGCAAGGAGGCTATGGGGAAGCAGGGCATTATAAGGAGCAAGGGTTTAATATATGGTCTCATCTTTTTAATACTATTCATTTACCAGACATGAATAATCCTTGGTGAGGATGCCAATTCTCCATTGGGATGGATGAGTCAGAATCTGTGGGTGTGCAGGTGACTGCTAAATTTTGTGCATGATTAGCACCTTAAATTGCACCCTTCACATCATCTCCCAGCACACACTGCTGCACCACGTGCTTAGCATGAACCTCCTGCTCAGCAGCCTGTTCCTTCTGTCCCAGGAAACTTGTTGCTTCCCTCATCTTTCTGACTCATTGCTGCCACATTGGCCACAAAGAGTTTGAAAGTCAGAAAATTGCACTCATCAAATGTACTTTTAGAGTGGCCCAAAGTCTCATATTGGACAGTCATGCTTCCTTTGTCTCTTTAGTTCACTATGCAGAAGCTGCTTGGCCACGAAACAACTGTTTCTCTCTCTCTCTAGGTTGTCCTATCTTGGAACAATACTGTTTCATGTTGCAGAGCCAATGTCAGGAAGGAAACAGTCCTTCACCAAATAACACTTTCAGAATAACATTTAACTTGCAAGAAGCTCAAGGCCGTTGCAAGTTTCTGTACCAACACCCGCTCAAAGCTGGGACATCCCACCTCACTGTTATATTAGGTTGCTTAGGACTGTGTCCAGCAACTTTTAAATATCTCTGAGAATGGAGGCCCCACAGCCCCTCTGAGCAGCCTGTGTCCACACTTGACCTACCTCCCTGTGAAAGTTTTCCTTACAAATGTCTAACCTGAATTTCTGCTGTTGCAACTTCTGTCCACTACTTCTTGTCCTTTCATTGCCTGTATGTCCCCTTCAGGCCTTTGTATGCAACTCTTGACTTGGTATTTCCGGAGATGCTCTCTCTTTCCTTGGAATGGTCCTCCATTGGATTGGTTATAACAAGATATTTGGATTTCTGCTTGACCTCTAGTAACAGCTCAGTACAAAAGATTTGGCCTTCCTACCTCTCATTCAGAGGACTTTCTCCAAGTACTGTCCACTTTTGTGAATACTGCTGTAGTTCGTTCTTTGTTTCTGTTTCATTTGCACATCTTTCTGTTTGACATTAATGGTAGCTGGAACTGTGGAGTTTGGCATTTTTTCATTATTTTTGTTGTGGGCTGACACCAATCTTCACATTGACTGAAATGTTGCTCAGTGGCATTTATTCATGTGCTGATGCCCTGTATAAATTTTCAATACCACAGTTGGAAAATGTACAAATCTTTTTCTTTCCTCTTCTTTCTTTTGACAAAGAACATAAGAAAGGATGTTCTAGAAAGGGACATCTTTTGTCTTAGCATCATTTTACTGAATAATTTTTTTTTTAAAGTTAGTTTTAGTATTTGTCAAAGAGGGTTGATTCAAAAACAGAAGAGAAAGTTTTCTGATTGATGACTTCATACCTAACCAGAAAAGAAAAACATGTTCTCCTGCCTAGAAATTACTTCTTCTGCTTTCCACCTACTGTGAAACCCTGCAGATATATCACCTTTACTGAACTGTGGTGTTTCTCCTGTATTGCAAACTTAATGTATGGGTATACATCTTATTTTCCTAATGGATATTAAATTAAATGCGCCTGAGGAAGTGAGGAAGTACTGTTGAAATATTTATCTTCTTTCAGCTGTAGATTTAGTCAGAGGGAAGTTAGGATATTTGGCATTTTATACACAGAGAAGCTTTAGATTTACAAATCTTCATCTGTCTGTTTTCTTCAAAGCCAAGCTCATAAATGAAGCAACTGTTCCCAAACTGTCACCGTAATGTCACTCGCTTCCATGAAGTCATCACATCACTTCTGTTGCTATAACAACCTAACATTATTGCTAATGTCACAAAAACATTGCATTACCATAATTTTGAAAATAATTCTGAAGTGATGACTTTAAATACAGCTGTTCTGCAATACATTTTGCAGGAAACCACCATTTTAACAAGATAACTTTTGAAAATTAATCAGCTGTATTAAATGTTAATTCCACTGCAGCTTGTAATTAGTCATAAGGAAATAATATTTCTCACTATTAAAACATGCTTTTTCCTTCCTTTTTCCCTTATTCTTTTCTATATAGTATGAACTGTTTAAAAGTATTGTATGAAGCTAACACATTGGATAAATAGTGTAGAAAAAATTGAATGCATTTTAAGATGGGCAAATATGAAACTGTATACTTAAGTGGGAGTAATCTACTACAGAAATGCAGAATGAAGGATGAGTGTCTCTTCAGCTTTACTGCAAAAAATCATGAAGGAAATGCACCAACATCCTCATACTCCTGCAGAAAAAACAAATATAAAATTTAGGAGTACTGACTGCAGTGCACATGAAGGAATCCTTGTGCTTTGATTGTGACCACTCATCAGGCCTGAGCTGGAGGCAGCCTTTGATATAGGACTTCACAATGGATGTAGTTCAGTTGGGAAGACCCCTGGGGACAACAGGGTAACCAGTCTGAAGTTTAGAAATTAGTATGAGGTTAGCTGTCATGGAGGACTGAAGATACTATATTGCCTCAAAAGAGTGGGCTGCGTAGTGAAAAGATCACAATCTTCATCGGGGATGAATCCTGGTTTTCAGTTTCTAACAGGGAATGTGATAATCAGGTGGTCAGGTCTGAATGGATGGGAAAGTAGATGAATGCGATGGACCAAATCCTATCAGCTCTATGCAGTGATGGTTCAGATGTTTACAGCCTTCTTTCAGGCTTTGTGTATCACCCATGACCAAATAAAATAGGAGGAGAAGGAAGCAGCAGCATTTCCACATCAGCTCCTGTCTTCTGAGCACCGAGAAACCTGTCTGAAAGCAGTGACCTTAACTGCACCCTCTCTCCCGAGCCTTACTCTTTTTGAAGCGGAGTAAAAGGACATGGCCTAGAAGTAGTCCCCAGATATTTAAGAAAAGTCCCCTTCTGTTCAGGAACTCTGCAGGAATTTCAGGCTCAATTGCATTATGCTTGCCACTTCAAAGTCTTCAATGACTGATCGCACACTTGGAAAATATCAAACCTAACATAATCTGACACGGTTATCAGTGTAACTCAACCTGTCTGACAGCCTCCTTCGTGAGGGTTGCTACAGCTCCCTTGTACTTAGAAATGTCTCTAGAGAAACAGCAGGCCTTCTTAACATTATTCAGAGTGATAATTCCTTGTTTTAAAAGGAAGCTTTCTTTGTACATTTTCTTTAGGAATGATGCAATTCAATGTTTCATACAATGACTTTGTTTTGTTGCTTTGTATTAGAGTTAGTTTTAAATATTCCCTATATGAAGAAGTGCAGTGAACTCTTATACCTAGTCTCCATATAAATGATCTAATTTTCATGTATTTTCAATTTATTTGTTACCATCTTGGGTCTGATCCATGGAAAAGTTCCAGTGATGAGGATCGAAACTGGCCTGCCCGTGGCTGGGGTTTCTTCTGTAGAGATTCCACTTAGTGTGAAGAATTAAGTATTAAGAGTAACAGGAACATGGGAATTTCTGTATTGCCAATAATTAGTTAACTCACTTGAGCCGTAGGAGATACAGGTTCAAGTTCCTGCTGTAATGAAAATGTACCTGGTTAAATGCACAGAGTTGCCTTGTACCTCCAGAGGTCCTCAGGATGGCTGTACTGACCTGCCTTCATCCCTCTTGATCCTAAGGGCCATGCCTGAGGTGCGCTGGAGATACATTTATCATCAGGCCTCAAGAGGGAGATGTGTTCCCACCTCCTCTCACTTCTACTTTGAGAATTCATATTTCAGGGCATCCAGCTGTTGCTGTAACAAGGGTTACCACCAGCTTGTCAGTGCCTTATATTAATTCAATGGTAATTTTAATTAAATGTGTACCAACCAACATAATCTTTTGGAGTAGAGGGAAAGTAGTCATCTCTAGGGGCTGGTGGTATCTAAGTAGCAACTGCGAGAGCAGCACGGAGTCTAAAGTAGTGTGTTTACACACAGAGTGGCAAATGGGTGACCTCCAAGCATCAGATACTGTGAGGCTGAAAGTCGTAAACATACAGTTTGGAGGTGATGGTAGCAACTCTGTCCTGGTCTTCCTGTCTCACTGGCATTGCGATCAGACCTAGTCTCACTCTATTTCACAGTGTGGTGGCTGGACTTAGGTCACCACAAGTAGGAGTCATCTGGCCAAGTGTAGGCATCTGTAGTATAAATGTCAACATTTGAATTATTCGCCCTTGGTTGTCTTCATCAACAAAACTCAGAAAAGATTGGTAGGGCATGACTATCTCACCCACAAGCAGTCTTCTAAAATCAGTCAGATATACTGCATCCTACAAGTTCCTAGATAGTTACATTGAAGATGTTCAAAGTCAGTGAGTGTCACCCCAAATATCATCACATGCTATCAGAATGCCATTGAATTTTCTATAGACTTTCCAGTAGTTATTTCTTAATCTTTGTGATGGGGCTTTTAACAGATGAATTTTTTGAAGAATATTGATTCTGTCATTTAGCCAAAAAAGCATTATTTTTTTTTTCTTATAGTTGCTTTAGAATAAAGTGTTAGGGAAATTCTAGCAATTGACAGTATTGCAGGGAACCAGAATATAACAGTGTTCCTTTTACAATACAGGCAAAAAATTATTTTTGCAGTTTCACAGTCTGCTCACCAAAGCATAGAAAGTTTCTCACATGCCTTAATAAGGCAGAAGAAGAGAAGACACCACCTCTGTTACATTGTTACAGACCTGATGACTACTCTAATGTGTAAAAAGACCCTTTTAATGGAGTCACTGGATTTAAACTGCTACAGTCTTGTGCCTTCCAAATTCTCCAAAACTTCTACACAATTAGACCAAAATAGGTTTAAAAATCTCACCAGATCAGATCTTCCCATCCACATTAGTCGTTGCATTTTTACATCAATTTTGCATTGATTTAAAGAATTAGTATCAGGCATAAGGCTGGGTAGAACCAGGGCCTTAGTACTAGAATCCTTACAGGAATAGCTAAAATATACAATAACTTGAAAAGTCATACAATTTTTTTCAAAGACTTAGGAAAATATATAATTCATCTTAAAGCACTTTAAAGTCCACTTCAACAGTTTAGCCTTGTTGAAGGTCTTTAGACCTATTAGAGATACATCACTTCAAAAAGATATTCAGTGTATGGCCTTTATAACTTTATAATGTTTGGTGCTAATGGAAGATGATAGATTGGTGAGCTAGGATCATGAATCCTCATTTTAGCCATAAGGAAAGGCTGACAGCAGTGCACGCTCCTTTCAAGCGTGATGACAGCGTGCCTTAGTCTCCTCTAACAGATCCGTCCACATTCTGAGCTCAGTTACACAAATAATAATACACATTTGCATTTAAGTGAGCAGCTTGGAATATGTGTTGCTACATTTGAATCTGTTCTCAATGCAGAGCCAAAAAAGAAAAAAAAAAAAAAAGGAGAATTTTGAATTTAGGAAAATATTGAGGGTGGTCGGAACTTGGAAGAGGTTTCCCGGAGAGGTTATGCAGTCTCAATACTGGAGTTACTAAAATTTTTGATAGGACTGACCCTGAGAGGCCTCTCAAACTTTGAAGTTGGATCTAACTTCAAAGCTGAATCTGCTTTAAATGGAGGTTTAAAGAAGATGACCTCCTGAGGTCCCTTCCAATCTAAATTATTCTATAATTCTTATTTACTAGTTTCATCTTGCCTGACCTTACATTCAGTGCAATTGTTATGAAATCAATAAGTTATTTGGAATCTGTGACACTCCTTCCATTTAGAAAAAGAAATGACTCTAAATTTCTATTTATAATTCCATTGGTGACTTCTTACTCTTGGACATTCCAGCTGAAGTTTAACTGGCTGTCGCATGCCAATTACATGTTTTGTTGTAACAGTGTTAATTAATCTATGTCTACAACAAATCTCTGCAGCTCCCTGCATGCTGCCCTTCTTTTCTCACTTTTGGCATTAGTGTAGTACATACATTCTGACAGCTGAGAGCTTTAGGAGCTCCCTTCTGCTGTAATTGTCTAGTCATGGATGAAGGTCTGCTTACACTTTGAGATGGCAGCAAAACCCTGGAGTTTCTACACCAAAGTAAAGAATATTTGCTCTTCGCTGTGATACCCTATCAGGGCAGAAGTCAGTACAGAATTACCAAGGAACAGAGGTGAACGGGTTCCACTCTACTCCTTCACCACACACAATGATTACAACCAGTTATATAAAGTTGTATTCTTTTCCTCAGGCTCTGTTCTCAATTGCACTGAGGCAAATTCAACTCAGAACACATACATTCAGGTCCCAGAATAGTCTATAGGTGAAATTCAGCAATAACAAGCGGTTGTGTAACACTAATTTTGCATGTGAGGTCCTCAGACAATCCAGCAAGTCTGTACTGATTTTGAATTTAATAGGTGTTTAATAGAATGCACCACCAGTGTGGGAGGTTTGAATGTGTAGAATGAAAACCAACTAATATAACAGTGAACATCAAAGCAGGCTTGTCCCACAGTATGATTCACACCAGCACAGAGGACACTTATTTTGCAGACAAGTCTAATATTGTTGTAAGTATTAATGTTAATAGTTGCACTTGATTACATCAAAACTGAAATTATCTTAAAGGCAGATGAACACATATAGCATTCACTTCAAGATTAATATAGCTGAAGGTAGATTTCTATAGGAAAATTATGTGACTAAGGTCTTTTCATACTCCATGATGATCTAGTCAATAGAGGCTTGAAAACAACTCAGGACACAATTCAGTTACTCTCCCACAGGTACGTGGTACAATTTGAGATGCCTTAGGCCATCTAAGACATCAGTATGGGGCTCTTGGATCTGACCCAGGATCTACAGGAGACTCATGCTTTTCTGGACTTGCACTAGGAGGCCAGGTTGGATACTTAAAGGCATCCCAAGTGACCCTACCTAAATGACTAGGTTTATGCAGCAGAAATGAGCCTTCAGTTGATCAGAATCATTCTCTTGATTAGACTCAATACATTTGCCCACATATGGCTATCCTGTCCTCTTTCTGATTCTTCATTGAGATTCCTTTGGAACTGGCAGATAGGACTCAAGGTTGATTGGACACTTTCTGGACGTGTAGCCGGAGACCAGAGAGCATGGCCCGGGGCATTCCAAGTGGCACCAGACCTGATGTGAAGGAAAACGGGTCAGGTTCTGTTGTCTGTATTCTTTTTGATGGAAAAATCCTGGAAAAATATTTGAGTTAATGCCTCAATATTAATAGTCCCCTTTAATCAGTAGCCTCCTTTGTTCATTTTTTCTCCCTTTGAGCCAGTGACTAGCCTGAAGCTGATAGATGGAGGTGGCTGAAGAGACAGCAAAGCAAGGAGGTGGAGGAGAGCTGAGACTGCTGTGCCGGGAGGGTGGGATGCAGCCCAGCAGCTGCCAGGAGGTGCACTGCTACTTCTTGGTCCCTTGGAGCAGCCCTGTTCTAAAGACAGAGCCTCAGACCCTGTGGAGGACTGGAGACCATGGCATTCCTTAACCTGACCTGAGGAAGGGCTCTCCTCCTTTGGGTCATATTTCCTGCACAAGGGAGGAGGGTGACTTCTGGCACTGATCTTCAGAAGGATGGGGGGAAGATACAGAAAGGAGTGAGAAATGAGTGTTTCCGAAGAGGGAAAAGTAAAAGAAAAGTGTCTGACGGGCAGCTAAGATAGATATGTGAAGATGGTCATAGCAGTCATGCACCCCCTTGGAATAAGACAACAGAGTAAGCTATTGGGGAGAGAGCAGACTGATACCCTGAGACTGCTTTCTCAGCTGCCTGAATTCTAGTCAACTCTCTCTGCTGCAGCATTTTTGCATCTTGTTTTTTTGTTTTTTGGGTTTTTTTTTCAATTTTGTATCTGTGGTATTTTATGACAGGCATCAGGCAAAGTCATAATCTCCTCATCTGACCAAGTGTTCTTTGAGCAAAGCGTTCCCTTGCCAAGGACAAGGCTTGGAACTGGTAAGAGGATATGACAATTCCCCACCCCGTGGCTGCTGGCTGCATGCCCTTGGTGGGTCATGCCACTCCATGGCCATGCTGCTCAGCAGCTGCATTGCTCATGCTGCTTGACTGTGAATCCTCTCGGTGCGGATCCTTGGTAGTTACTGATGCTAGACAAGACATCTCAAAGGACTTGGGGGTCTTGTTGCTAAGTGGAAACCTGACTTAGGCAATTAAGGATGGGCTCCATAGAGTGACATTCCTAACTGCAGTGATGGGCTGTTTACTGTAGGTGAAAAATAAATCTAATGCATTAAAGAGACAGGGGAGCATGTAAGAGGAGTAACATTGGAAGACAGTGAAATATCCCAGGACAGCACTGGCACTGCTCACAGTCCTGAATGAGGAAGGGATGAAGATGAGCTCTTGGAAAAGCAGACATACACAGTAGAACAAAATAGACACCATTCTTCATACTCAGTCTCCCAATCTGTTTAACTTCCATGCTACTTTACAAAAAATCAAGACAAACACTTTTTTTTTTTCTTTTTAAAAACAACCCAGAAGTTGCATTTTAAATTCAGCTGTAAAATGAAATTTGAGGGGGAGCTCCCAGCTTTACTCAAACATGAGAAAAACCAGACTGTCACTCACCATTCCAGCCACAGAAACACCAACAGTGCACAGTAACTCATGAATGAGCGAAACATGCTAATAAAACAAGGATATAGTGTAAGTTTAGTCACAGTGATTGAGTGCACTGTTATGTGTCCTTTTCTCTAAGACCTCTGCACACTTTGTAGTCATTGTGCCTTAGGGGTAAGCATCATCTTATTTTCACCTTTGCCTGCACTGTCAAGCTCTGTACAAGAACTGGTGGGCCTCAGCCTAGATTATAGTCAGTGGAAAGATATAGGCTCTTGCTGCTGTGATTCCACAGTTTGGTGTTTTAATGTCTACTTTAAGATGAAGTCATTCACTCTCATTGGTTATTTCCCTCCAGTGCCTATAAAGGGTGTCTGGAGTATTTGAGGTAAGAAATTCGTATCTGTGGTGTTGATACCTGAACTGAAGCTAACACATGCTTTGCTACTTTGTGGAGGTCTGTATCACATAGGATGGGTATCAAGTGCTTTTGTTCGGTTGTCCTTTGCTGCAGTTGTTGAGGGTTGGTCATCGTTTGGCAGGCTTCACCCTGCATCCACACTCCTCTCTGTGAGGGCCTGGAGCCCTGGGGGTTGAGAGAAGCACCAGCCAGGGAGGCTTTGGTGAAATGTAAGCCATTTGAAAATGACCCCTCATGGGCCTGGCAAAATCATGAGGGCAGTAGAGGCTGTGATTAATCCAAGTTTGATTTGATTTACAGTCAGGGCTCTGGCATGGAGCTGTTACACTGGTGGCAATACTCCAGATTTGGAGACCACTGCAGTGTCCAGTGTGGCCAAGGAGAATGACCATCGCAGAAGAGACTTGCTACAATTTTAGACCGACAGACATGCCTGCTCCTGTCGACATTTGGCTTTTATTCAAACGGTGCCTGCTTTCCCTGGTGTGCCACTGAAAGGCTGGCTGATGAAAACTGAAGTTGCTGGGTACCAAGCACACTCTGTCACATCAGTCAGAAAGACTGTCATTTGTACTTTCCTGCTCCCTGGTATCTCATCCCTTGACCTACCCAGAGAACAAACCCTATCACTAAATGGTTCCCTAACCTCTCAGAAAGGGTTTTAGTGACTAGTACTAACATACTTAGTGAATAATCATGACAATAGCTTTGAATCCCTCCTCGCTAAGGACTTAAAAGCACTTCACAAATGTGCAGGAACTCAGACTGTCTCCAATAAGGTCCTGCATCCTGTGGTAAGAAACGAACCACCTTATTCTATTTTCCAGGTGACATCCCTAATGATCAGAAAACAACTCAAGCTCTGTCGATATTATAAGAACGTTTGTTGTTTTATTCTTTTTGGTGGGTACAAAAACCACAGTTTCTTACACAGAACAAGATTATAAATAATATCTGTAACATGAGTGACCCGTAGTCTCTTTTGATTCTACACTGCAGACTGATGACGTACTCTAAACATTTTATCATTTTGTTTCTTGTATTAGACAGATGCAAATCTGTGGAACACGGAATGATGGAACAGAATGAAGGTAACAGCAAACAAGAGGATGAACAACAACTTTTATAAAAAAAAAGTCTCTGAATTTTATTACAGTGATGGCATTTTATATCAATTATTGCAATGAATTGTTCCCTAAGATGGTTAGAAAAAAGAATTGTGTTGTCCTCTACCGAATTTACATCAGTTAAAAAGCAAGCATGTTTCAATATTCCTCTTTTTTTCAAAGAAAATGTAAATAATTTCTTTATTTTTTCACAGGATTTACATATTTATTATTTTCTTATCACAGTTTAGTGATTAATTTCTACAGCTGAACAGCTGAGTATTCTTCCATTGTATATATTGATGTTCTGGAGACACAGGTTAGCATGTTCATTGACTTCTATAGCTATTTTTCTCTCTTTGTCAAGACAAAGACCAAAATGTTGTCCTTTCTGAGCATATTCTTCACAGTTTAATGCGCTAAATTGGCAAGTCTTATTAGTTTTAAGTCCACTCAAGTGAAATTTGTTGCTGTTAATACACCCTTCCCAGCCCCCTCCCCCCAACAAAACTAAATTATGAATTTTCCTGATATAAAATCTGAGTTTGGGTTTCCGAGCTGAGCTCATGCACACATTGTTGCTGATGATGTCTGGCGCATTTGGACGTACTTCCCTTTCTCAGCCAAATTATTAGTTCATCAATGACACTCCCATGTCGTTACAGTCTGTGCTGTGTTCCCATCAGTCACCAACACAGTTTGATTAAGGCACTCAATTAGTTTTTTGGTTTTTATGGTAGGTCCGATGCAATTACAGCCAATCCTGAACTTTGTCTAATTGCAGTTCCAGTATGCATGGCCTTCGGGCAGTCGGGAGTCAATACACGTCCGTTTTCTCCCACACTCCCTGTGATGGATAATCTGGCTTTGTTTCTTATGGCTTCAGAAAAGGTAAGCTAGGTTTGAAAGAAAAAGGAGAAAAGAGGAAAGTGTTAAACAATGCTTCTGTCCTTCAACAAACCAGGACACAGCAAACACCAAAATATTAAATTTTAGACATCTGCATTTTTTTGTGTTAACATTAAATATAATAATAGTAATAATCATAAATATAATACATAGCATTTAAGTCTACTGGGGGAAAAAGACTAGCAATTCTGAGGGTAAATTTCATTACAATAAATCATTATTGATTTAAATATAAAATCCAAATTCGATCAAGAAATTAACAGAAGAGGCAATACCTTAATCTAAACTGCTTCAAACTAGATTTATATGCAGTGAAATGAGAATCAAGACCTTTTATGAACCTGAAAGCATTAGCATCTGTGAATAAAGTCATGCACAGGTGTTTATGGGCTTAGACCTTCAACTAGGAATGTCAAGATAAAATGTAACTACTGAAAATTGTTTATAAATTGCAATAGCTATATCAGCTATCTTTGTGATAATACCACGGATGAAACATAAAGAAATTATTAGTTCTTTTCACAATGCACATATTTGGTACCAGTAAATCCGAGAATTGTCCTCAAATCTCTTTTCATATATATATATTTTCCTACAATTCGAGAAGGTGGAAATTTTCAAATGAAATGTAGTTTACTGAGAGAAAATACAGTTTTCTATAGTTTTCTACATTAGGTCTAAATTTTCCACAAGGTTTAATTTGTGTTTTTTTTTTTTTAACCTTAAAATCTTTACTTTCAGGTAAATCAGAACAAAATATCCTGTTTAGGGACTGATTCATGCAAAAATTTAGATTTGTTAAAAAAAATAAACCTGTAGTTATGCCGTCTAACTTTAGTCATCCAAAAATCTGTAACCTAATCTGAAAGAGCTCTCTCATGTGATGACAGAAAAAGCCAATATGAGTAGTTTAGACTAAATGCTTTCCAGATGACTAAAATTAGGGGAGGTGTCTAATGTCAACCAATGCAACAAGGATACCTGGAACAACAGGCACCCAAACTACACTGTGGTGAAACAGATTTCAAAAATACCATGTTAAGGTATTAGTTAGTGGGGAAATATGATTTATAGTCAGCAGAAGCTGTAGTCTATGCAACTAACCCATGTAATTGGTGTGCAGGGATGCAATCTGAAATACCAATTGGAAAAAGAGAGACAGGACAGTGCATTGACATAGGAGCAAAGGGATGACAAACATAATAATATCATTTTATTTGCCTTATTACTGATCTCTGAATTTAGAACTTTGTCCCTCTGAGCCCCGTTTCTCCTTCTAAGGTAGCAGTGAAATCCTGAGCTGCTGTTTGATATGCTGAAGTTAATTTTATATAAGTGTGTGTGTATAGGGATGAGGGAGATTCCTTAAAACTCCCAAACGTTTCCACTGCTTCTGGGTGCACTTATATGAAAATGCACCAATCTAATACTGCATTGCTATCAGTAGCTCCTTCAAGAAAGAGTTCTTGAAAGTACAGCTGCTGTTGTGGCACAGTTGGAGCTTGGCTATAAAAGCAACGTTCCAAATCAATTACCCTAAAAACCTCAACCCTCACAACCAGCCAAATTCAGGAAAAGGCTTCTGCTTACAGAGGGCGTTATGGCATTCCCCTTACACTGAGAAACCTTGGCTTTGATAATCATCAATTGCAATGTTCAAAGTCACCCTTTGAAAAATTTCCCTGCTGCCACAGTGCTCTGTGACAGGGACTGTTACCAAACATATCTTGACCTAATTCAACAGCTAGATATAAAAAGAGAGACATAATGAGGGAGTGGGGACCTGGGCCCATACAGTACCAAAACCCTGAACTACTCCCCAGCAGCAAATAAAAATCTATGCATTTGCAAAGCACAGACACAATGCAATGTGGTGTAGCTCCACATAGTGCATGTCCAGAGTCTCATTGCAAATGGATGTCGAGGACTGGTAAGTGCCTGCAGAAATACACAGAACACATTTTGGTCAATGGCAAGAAAAAACAAAGGTGCTTCAGTTTTGGGGAGGGATGAGAGTCGAAACCAAATTCCAATGCAAACTGAGGTGGAAAAGGGACAGCTTACTTCAGATGTGCTAAATTTCCCAGCAAGTCGTTATCATGTACCAGCATCTCTCCATCACTTTGATCAGCTGTCTATTCATGGCTGTTCAGGGTTTGCCACTGGGAAATCTGAGAGACAACTCAGATTTATATGGGATATATGAGTTATGTGTGACTGGGGTTTTGTAGCTCAGTCTATTATATAGCTTTCTGGCCATTGACAACACACCCAGGACAGAAAGACAGTAAAAGGGGATCCACCAAAAAACCACAAAAATCAAATGAGAATAACAAACAATTTCTCAGCAGCCTCCCACATAATAACAGAAAAAGCTGCAATAAAACAACTCCTCTCTTCTCACAGCAGAGATTAACAACAACTCAGCAACGCACCACGGAAACAAAGTTAACAAAGCCAGTAGAAGCAGGTCAAACTTGTACTTGGGAAGGTGCCATAAAGCCAAGTAACCAGGTAAGCTTCTGTGTTATATTTTAAACTATGCTATAGGCAATAAGCCAGGCTAATACTCTGCTTAACCGTGCTGTTACAATTTCAGATTTATAGCCTGGCTGCAGAAACAGTTTCAGGAGAGGCTGGGATAAGAGGGAAAAGTCTTGGTGTTTACTGTGAATATTACCCAAATTGTGAAAGTCTCTGTGCTGTGAGTGTATGCAGTTAATAGTGACAATGTATTTTCAAATTTGTCATTAGTTTTGATTAAATTAGTTGTGGAATTAATCACATGAAAACACTGACTGTCCTGTTCCTATTGGGAAATGGGAATTTAGGAAACTGATATCCTCAGTCTATATAACACAAATAGTGTGGGTTCTTTTGTTGTTCAGGCTCCTCTAGTACCTGGGTCACATGGAGGTGTCTTTGGCACAAATATTTAAGATGAACTTCTAAAGAAGTTTTCTATCTTGAGTATGAAACTGGAAGCATACAAGTCAAAATAAGTGCATTACACATTTACTGAGCCATCCTGTAGCACTTCACCTTTTTTGTAATTAATTTCATGGTTTTCTCATTGCTTTTTGTAGTTTTGTAATTAATTCTGTTAATTATAAACCACAGCATGGGATGGGAGAGCAAGAGAAAGCAGTTGAACTGGAAGCTAGTTCATGAGCTTCATGGCCTACTGAGAAGGCCATGGAGAGGTGGCGGTGGTGGCTGGCTGGATACTGGGACAATCCCTTCAAAAGCCTATGGGTTTGGGGTGAGGGACTCGGTAGGGCTTTTCCCTAGAGCAGCTGGAGAGAAGGCTGTTAGGCTCTGCACTCTTCTCATGGCATCAGCTCAACTACTGCGCTAAGGACTTACTTCTAATACGCAAAAGTGGAAAACTGCTGCCCAGGGGAAGAGGAAGGGGTTGTTCCCTCCTTAAAGCAAACTTCCTTCCCTGCCCTTGGCAGATGTAGTAGCCTGTTATCCCTTCTGAATGTCTTTATCCCACATATACAGACTAGTATTTATCATACAAACTAGTCCTACGTTTTCATTTTCTGCCGCCTCACAGGCAGGTGAATTTCCCTGAGGCGACTCACTTTTGACTGGATTAAATTAAAAGAAAAACCATGGTAATGAATATTAATTGTCAAGAGGGTTATTTAAACTATTTTATATTAGTTTAAAACATATGCTATTAAAACTATTTGATGTTAGCTTAAAAAGCCGGTGTGTTGGTTACTCATGCAGGGTAGAACCGCCACATTAGCAAGTTTTAGTCCCAAGACGATCCCTTTACTCCTTGGATAAATAAACATATCACAGGTTTCGAAATGCATAATATAGACATATGTCTGCAGAAATATGTGTAGCCGGTGTTGTGGGCTCTGTCCTGCTGCCAGCTAACAGGGCTTTATGCCTGGCACGTGTACGAGCAGATGGCATCGTCGCCCTGTACCGCGCGCAGGACACAGGCGACTCCTCACTGCCTGCGTGGCTGGGGGTGGCCACGTATTGCCAGGAGAGGATGACTGGACCATGGCAGTCTTCCACATATAAGCACAGGCATTTTTACAAGCAGTTCACATGCTGAAATTTCTTAGGTAAATATTATGGCAAATAAGCAGAACGAAGAATTTCAGCAGTCTATAAATATTAACTCAAAATCCTAGTTATGTCTATTTTCTTTGGTGAATTTTTAAATGTCTGCAACCTGAAACGTTTTTAAGAGATTATCAGAAGTTTTGACTGACCCAAATATGAATTTTCAGTAAAATAAAATGCAATGTGGGCATTTTTTACATATTTTTTTCCTGTAAGAATTCATCTCTGTCTTGCAACAAGTCCTACAAAAATCCAAACTTTAACGAAAGCTACTTATGATCTTTCCTTAAAAAATAAAACTCGGTTAGCTCTAATTTTTATTTCAAGAAAACAGTAAGGCTAAAATAAATTCTACAACAATAATCACAGTGTTTGTTGCACTGGAATCACAGAGCTGGGTGGGAACTCAGGCAGTTGTCAAGTCATGCCATGTTTAGCAGACTAAGCCAGGTTGGGTCAGGTCAGTATTTGAAGGAATGCTTTCTTTTTTAAGACTACGTTTTGGATGCATTGCACCCTGTAAACTTAATAAGGAATATGTTTTCTGGGACTCTTACTTTTATACCATCCTGGGGACACTCTCAGTTGTGGGCACATCACTGAAGAATTTAAAGGAAAAAAAAAAATCTCTTCATTTGCATTTTGCACAATTGCTTGCACAGGATTATTTCTTTTTAAGACCCTTACTACTGACACTAGACAGTGGACTTGGGAGATTAATATTAGCATGTGGAAGTCCTGATTCCCAGTTCACATTAATGAACACTGGCCTGTACTCTTGGAGTCCCCCTGACACCACAATGCCTCACATTTTCACTAGTGAACATGCACAGCTAAGACTGTTGTTTTGGTTTTTTTTTTACATGGGGAAATTAGGCAGCTCTGTTACAATTAAAATATGGCCACGGTCATGACTTCTTGTACAACAGGGAACAAAAGAAAACTACACAGTGACAGTATGTTTGGGATAGTTTCCCAGCCAGTGTATGCCAAGCCCCCTCCCTCGCCCCCCGAGAACCCACCTATTCCTTGCAGCGCTCCAGCTATCATGCTCAAACACCATTCTCTGCTCACTCTGTGTTTGCTCTGTACTGTATGGTTCGGTATTGTACCGGCTGTGCCTTTAGACTGTAAGCTCCTCGGGACAGGGACCTGTTATGTGTTTGGCACACTTCACCTATTGTACAGCGCCGTGTACTCCAGCGCTATATAAATAATAAATAAAAAATAATAATTGTATCTCCAGTTGTTTCCTCCAAAAATTTTTCTAGGTGGCAACATAAAAATTATATTCTTCATCTCCTTTCCCTAAATTTTTCCTTCTTACTTCCACTGTAGGGATGGCTCAGTGATTTCAGGAAAATGTAGCTCAAGCTTTTTGTTAACACAGGACACATGTGGCTTGCTATTTGCAAGGGCAAGGAAGCTCTAGGAAGCATGAAAGGGCAGGGTCCTAGCTGCACCTTCACTTATAAAGCAGCCAGTATTGCTTGGGAGCTATGTAAATGTTATATTTAGAAGCTCAATTTGCTGCTACGTGCCATTTCCAAAGGTCAGAGAGTTGATTTGACTAATGATTAGTTGGCAAGATACTCACTGCATGGATGAGAACAAGTACATTAGTAAACCATCCCTGCATGCCTACTCAGGGGAACTACGCGGGATGCAGCTCAGCAACGTCAGCAGTTCAGTCTCCAAAATCACTGCGTGAACATCTAAAATACACTAGTCCTGAGCTAGCTAAGGGGGTGTGTTACTGAAAGCTGAGGACGATAATCAAGGTCTATTCACTGTTTAGTGACTTTTTGTGGTGGTTATAGTGGGCGAAGGTTGACCTGAAACAGGATATTGTGAAAAAAATGCCACACAAATAGCATAAAACATGTATCAAAGGGAGGGTGAAGGAATAGGGTAGGGAGGAGGGAGAGAAGGTAAAACAACATTTAGACTTCTTGTAACAGTGCCTTGTCTTCCGTTAGAATAACTATGGTTCAGTGATGTTGCCTATCCTAAATCTTGATTATAATGAAGTCCCAGTTAGGGCCAACATCAAATAATAAAGGCTTACAGCAATTTGTCACTAATAGAGTGCAAACCTTTAGGAAAATTGACTGGCCAATCAAGTAATTAAACACTGGCCCTCTGAATATATATTTTATGATTTCAAATAGTTGTCATCTCCCAAGTGATTCGACAACATTGAGTTGTTAAAATTGCATTTTTTATGTTAAAAATTCCTTGCAATGCAGATGTCTATTAGCAACATAGAATAGTATACTGTACATCTGCAGCCAAAAAAACTGAACCACTTTGCACTAAAGTTTTCCAAAATATAAAGCTCTGTTCAGAAGCAAGCACCACTAGACAGACATGTCACAACACTGCGTTACAAGATGCATCACCCACTCACTGTAGTAGGCCCTAAGTCCTACCCCTAAATTTTAATACTTTCGGTTCCATATACGTTGTAACCTTCTCTATAAGTTGCTAAATTCTGGGTATTCTGCGAGGAAGTTGGGTTAAAAGTCTGTGCACTCTTTGCCACCTTCATTCGTTTCGCCTCTGCCCTGGACTTGTAACAGAACTCTATCAAAGCCACCAGCATTGCCAAGCCCAAGCCTCCAACCAGAATGTAGAAGACTCCAGCAACGTTGCTGAGACTCAAGGCACTCGTCTTGTCCTGGGGAAACAGAAGTGACACAGTTAACCCCGGAAACCAGACCCCCGGGAGCACAAGTTACGCGTTAAAACATTGGAAATAGAAATAGATAACAAGGTTTAGCTGAAATTAAATGACAGTTATTTACATACTTCTTACAAAATTTGACCTATCTGGATCTATGAAATATATTTTATGCGCCTAATTTTCCTGGTTGGCATAAAAAAATATTACGAGTATATTGCCAACTTATCAGGATGTCATTGCTTGCTTACTGCAAAGCATTACTTCTACTAAGCAGAGAATTAAACGACGACATGTCTAGCTCTCTTTAGGGGACATTTTAGCACTGATACAAAACTGCATCTACGTAAAGCTCTTTAAAAGCTTTGAAATCCAGAAATCTGTTTACAAGACTCTGCTTGATCTTTATGAAAACAGTAATTGTACTTGTGGTAGGCACTGACATTAATTTAAAAGATCCAGACTGAGTTTCTGATACTTAAATAAAAGACGACAATAACATGTGAGGCTTAAGTTATTCCTTTGAACAAACACTTCCTTTGAAAGTGCCCACTGTACCATACACTTCATGATATATTTGCCTCTTACCGATTATTGTATTTTGTTCTATTTTATTATAGATACAGTTCTGGAACATGCCCATGGACTACTAAGGCTCAGTAACAGCACAATTTAAAATCGCACTTTCTGAAATATTACACATTATTCATAATTTAGACAACAATGAGAACTTTGTTTAGCAAATTATTAAATATGCATCATTTCATAAATGATCACCTTCTTGGACGTACTGTAGTAAATAACTATTCTCTATACTTCACTGCTTAGTTATGAATCATATTTTTTGATTTGAAATCCAGGTGCATTTTTAGCACAGTTCTCAAGGAACTCTCAGGATTGACTTCCATATACTACATTGTGCGTCTTAAGATAATTATAACGCTTGATTCTTATGCAGACTATATAATCTTTACCTAAAGTAAGGAGAGTACTTAACTTCCAATTGTAATCTCTATGAAATTTTAACTTACAAAGAAGGCAAAACATTTGGATGTTTAATTTAAAGAGGCACTATTTATTGTGTAATCAGTAGATTAGCAGAGTAACAGTCCCCACAGATGTATAGAGGTGTCTGGGGCGTATAGCTGGCTTCTGCTTTGTCTGTGTCTTTTTAGCTGGCTACGAGGACCCTGAATATCTTGGAGCTGACTATGTTCCTCTGGTGGCAATTGCTAACATGGTGCTTGCAAACAAGGAGGACGCAGTACCTAGAAAGACCTGACCTAAGGTAGGTGGTGGGTTGTGGCTTTCTCAGCTCATTTACAGGTATTCTGCCATCCTCTTAACTGCTTTTTACTCCCTTCTCCAAAGCACTTGCCAGAAAAAGTAGTATGTGTTGGAAGTTTGTTTCCCAGGTTAAGTTCACCCACTGTCCAGCCAGCAGGGTAACCCTCAGGGCACGCAGGCAGCAAGCAGTCACTGCCTGTCACACTTTCCTTTTCGCTCTGGACAGCACAGGCTGGCATGCAGACAGGCACTGTGAAGAAATTTCAGACTTCCCGAATACAGGGCTGACACTGACAGGGGTGCTCCCCAGTCATCGGAAAATACCCGCTTCTGTGTTTGTCCCCAAATGGAGAGAAACAGAGAAGGCTCCACTCCCTGTAGCTGTCAAGATTAGTTTGGGAGTGGACTACAGTGAACACTGGAAGCTCTAGAAAGCTATTAATTATCAAAGCCTTTCACTTCAAAGCTCAAGTTAAGTCTTCCTTGGCTCCTCAAGAGCCAGGGACCTTCCCAAAGGGAGCCAGGCACAGCCACCCTGGGCAGCGATGAAAGGCAATCCTTCCGCTAGCATTTCTCCTTTTTAGAAAACTGCTGAGGGAGGCCAGCTCTGAAAGGAGAAGGCATCAAGGGACATTTCCTAAGCAGTCAGTGGGAAAGTCCATGTCCCCTAGGCAGGAAGGAAACAATTAACCCAACCTGCCTCCTCCAAAACCAAAAAACTGCCTTGTAACTCTTCCACAGATGCCCTGAATATGTAGGACAATGTTTGGTGATTTATATTACTGAAGACTTTAAACAGCAATAGTGCTTCTTTAAATTAAAGTGCGACCCCCATCAAGATGGGGCAAAGCTGATTCGTTCTGTGTCTACAGCTGCTTATTTTATTTCTAAGTCATTTTGTTTATTACTTCCTTTACTGCTTTGTGAACACGATAGTAGGTCCCGAACTGCAGCGACTGACCTTACTTCCAGAGTCCTTGGGTCCACATTCACCTTTATCGTACCACCATTTGTTTTTCAGCTTGTCTAAGATGCCTGCCTCACTGAGTTTCAAAACGGCAAGGTTTACAGGAGTTCTTCACGTGGAAAATAACATAAATAACATTATATATGTTATTTTATGTTATTCAAGTAAAACTACATAGAATCGCATTGCAAAGTGACAGAGCAGAGGCCACAGTGGGTGCTATGTCATGTACTGTTGGCCCAGGTTTAGAGACAGACATACGACCGGGACCTGCTCCATCGCTTTAGGTAACAGGCACATACTGCTGGGGAAGATTTGTAAATAAATAGTATGCAATTACTGTGAACCCAAAACTATTGGCTTAGACATATTAACAACATACCCTTCAGAGACACATACAATACAACTGGATATACGACATAAGAAACATATTCATTTGTGTTGCTTGCTTTCAATCTGTTTTTAATCTGTATGCATACAAACTATTAATATGACTTGGCTATAGCTATTTCATTTACTGCCCTCAAAATTATCCTGGCAAGAGAAAGGAGATGCTTTGTGCAGTCTGCTGCCTATAACCACTTGGCATAGACCTGTAATCAGGAGGTCTGCATGCAGAGAACTTGGGGGGAGAGCTGCAAGGCCCTTATCCTCAGCTAAGAAGAACATGGCAGTCAATCTTTCATTCTCATTTCCTGCTTGAACGTATTTTCAAATTCAAAGTTTTTCCTTAAATCTCACTTACTCGCATAAGTCTTCCAAGGGTCCCAGGCTGACGATAAATTACTACTTGGAATATCTTCTCTTCCTAGTGGTATTTGCTGTGTGTGATGTGACAGTGTAATATTGAGATGAAACCTAATCTGATGCTTCCAAGTCATGAACTGCTATGGGTTTACACTGAAGTTACTTAAACTCAGTGAATAATCTCAGAGTATTATGGTAATGCCCCATTTCATGCAGTTGTACCAGTTTATTTTCTAAAAACCTATGAAATGATTAACAGACTTATGTTAGGTACTTTCCACTTTGAATCACTGACTGTCCAATTCTTAATGTTGTAGGCATATGGATATCTATTTATGTGCAGGTGTGCATGAAAACACAATATATATATATCAGAGAAGAAGGTAGATAAACAGAAATGGCATGTGATAGATTGCCTTCTGGTGAAGTTATATGAGATAGGACCTGACGCTGTGTGTGCCAGCAGATTCCTATGGGAAAACTAATCGCTCAAAATGCATCATAATCCATGCATTGCTAAAATGTTAACTCATGAATTCAAGGCTTAATAAATAAATAACAGCGCAAGCATTAATAAGTATAGCGCAAATAAACCTACTAAAATAGGTACTATGAAAGACAAAAGGGGCTTGTTACACTCTATAACTGGTTTAACTGGAAAACCCCAAATACTTATGTATTAATGTATTTGTGCATGTTTGTATCTATATATATTTAATACACAAATAACAGCTCCTGAACCTCGTATGGTACTGTTACCTTTAGGGATCCTGTCTTTTCATATATTATGATTAGTCCTTGTATATATATACATAAAGGGGCGAATTCACCTCACCTCATTTTTTTCACCCATAAGTTATGCCCCAAGCTTTGGCTGCCTGCGTAGACCTCCCTGCAGTTAAGGAATAAAGATATCCACCTCCAAAAGGTGGGCTTAAATACCAGTTTTAACAAAGGACAAAGCATGCTGTCAAGATGCCCATGTCTTTTAGTTTACTACTGAGGAAGCCTTGGGGAAATGATGATTTTTGATTGCTACATTTGGGTGAGAGGATTCCCAGGGACTCTCAAGTGATCCCTTTAAGTAAAGAAAATGCTTCATCCACTTTCCAAATCCCACACATTGAAAGCATATGGAATATTCTGCTTCTAGAACAGAAAATGCCTATTTCTTGATCTTTTCCAGTATTCAAACTTACAGTTTGTCTTCAGGCTTCCAGGCAGCAGGTTGTGCAGGTTAATAGTGAAATATGAGAGTCCCACAGCTGTGAAATGAGTGGGTAGCAGTTTGGGATGCTGGCAAGTTGCCTGTCAATATGATTCTCTGTTTGCTTCTAGTACAAGTGCAAAATAACTAATATTATTAGGATAGCTGTCATCTGTAACATGTCATGCAATGGCACCGAGCCACATCTTGGTGCTCCTAAATCCCAGCAGTGGAACAGGGCTGGTTATGAGAAAGATAAAGGACATCCAGGTACTGTTCTCATACGAAAATCAGAAGCCTGTGGAGTTGTTGCAGATTAAACTGATTAAAGCGATAATTAGGACTCAATATGAACTATCAAGAGCAGCAGCAAGCTGGGACAAGTCACAAAACAGATGTCTCCCAGTCATTTGCTTGTTTTTTCAGCACTAACAGTTTAGGTATATAAAGCCTGATACAGGCAGGGACTTTTTCTTCTTTGCAGCTCTAGTTCCTTTAATGTCATCCTTTCTGCATTGTCTCTGTGAGGAAGCTCTCAGGTTTTCCTTTGGGACAAGCAATCAATTTCACGCTTAAAATTGCCACGCTATCCTCAATATATAACTGAACGCAATGGCAATGGCCAGCATAGATGAGGCAATTCCCACTTTTCAGCGAAATACAGCCAGTTATGTGTCTAAGACCAGGTCCTTGTTTCTCCTCTCCCCTATTTTTGCTGAAACACTTTCTGAATCAAGGCACTGCACAAACTTGGGGAAACCTGTCCTCTGCCCCTCTCTTTCTTGCCTGCCCTAGCAAGGCTGTGTGAATAAGACGTGTCCTTTATGCCTTACCTCACAGTCCTAGCTGTGATGAGGGAGAAGCACTGAGAGGTAAATTTAAAATAAAATTTAAAATTATTTAAAATATATTTAAATTTAAATTTAAAAATATTTTACTCTTTCAGAACAGGCTTTTTGTCCAACTTTAAATCAGCGAGCTCTGATGGGACATGTACATGGTCCAATATGAGAAGCCCAGACTGAGGGGCTGCAGAGTGGACAAGGAAGATTTTTGCTTATGCTTTTCAGAATAGCAGCATGTATACCTGTTTGCAGTCACAGTAAGTGATTGCAGGTGTAGTGAATTTTCATGTATTTTAGGCTTTGTTTTGTTTGTTTTTTTCATTTTAGTAGATTTTCAACAGCTCCCACGGGAGATGAATGCCCAGATCACCTTGGCTTTCAGGGCAAGTCGTTTATCTAGGTGTCTTTCCTTTCTTTGAAAATCTTCTCACGAAATAAACATAATTTTGTCCGTGTCAGTCACGAACTCAAGAGACTACAACTTGTTACTACACTGCTTACACACATCAGTTGGTGAATAGTCCCACTGATATTAAGGGGGACAGAAACCAAAAATCAGTATGGTCTGCTGTACGTGAGCAAGAACAATGTACATAAGTCATATACAGAGGATAAATTCAGCATTTGGAATTAAATTTCCCATCAAGTTCAGTCTTGTGTACTTAGTATTACAATGGAAAATGACTATAGATTTGTTTTTTTTTCCAAGTTGTTTAGTGATTCCTGAATTACTAATGTTGGTCTAAATCTTCAGCTAGAGTAAATTGGCAGAGTTTGTGAAAATCAGTATAGTTTTTCCAATGTACAGCTGCTGAGAATCTCCCCTGTTATATATAAACAGGATCCATCTGCCTCCAATTCATGTAAGGATAATATATGAGAAATAATAACTAACATTACCCTTTATATATGGAGAAGAATTTGTCCCATGTAGCCACAGTGCAACACAGTTGTGTGACAGCACAGGAGACCCCGTTCTTCACCCATGTGCTGAAGTCAGCGGTGGCACAGCCCGACCTGGGTGCAGGGACACTGGTTTTCTACCTTTTCATCTTGTTCTCAGCCCTTCTACCTCCTCTTTTGGCTTCTTACTCATTTCCTCCTACCCTGTCATCAATCATTTGCTGTTGGAACAGCTAGTTTTTAAGAGCCTCGGGCTGGATCTTGTGCCAGCAACATCAGCGAAATCACAGTGCTTTAAAATGGCATTAATGAAGTTCTGATTTAGTCGTGTTCAGGCCAACGAATGGGCAATTATAGCATTTAAATTACAATACTGAGCAATTCTGAAAACAATACAGAATTTTGGTAGACAGGGATTTTAAAAATGCAATCATGAGTATGCTTGAGGAGCATTTTCATTAACCACTCATGGTTGAGCCATTAATTAAGTGTAAGGTCAGCCTCATCTGCTGAATGAAAAACAAGGGTCACTGTTTTTTTCCTGAGGGCTGCCAGCAGAGACTGGAGGAGAGATCCATCAGCACAGCTTCCTTCCACTCGCACTTTTATAAAAACAATGGAGAAGAGTGGCAGAAACTGTGTTTAAATACCTTCCCAACTTCAACTGTATGTTGATGGCATACAGTTATGATCTTAGGGAATACTTTCAAAAGCATTCAAAATGACTGGGGGACCTCCGTTTTATCTTCAAACATGACTTAATTACTGAGGTCAATAAACCACAGGTTGTTCACACAGGGCAGCTCTCCGAACTGTCTTTCTGAATTCTGGAAGATTGGTCCTTAAAGGGAACAACAAATGGGGAGGCTAGAGATGACCTTTTAAGAGCACAGAATGGAAGTAGGAGAAATCTTGTTTTACAGAGCAACACAAACCTTTGGAGAACTGCTGAGCTCTCATGAAACTCCCCAATTTCTACAGTCCTCTGTACTATCACGAAGGGTTATTCTGGGTCTAGACTCTCATATTCTGACTAGTGAATCTCAAATAGTAACAGCACAGTTATCAGTCATCTCAGGTACTGTATTTCTTTCAGAAGAGGATGTTCTTATTCTTGATCATGACAGTAGGAAGCCCTGTAGTTTGGACTGCTAACAAAGCTCAGGGTTTGTTCTTTTTAAATTCATACAATGAAAAGAATTATTAGCTAGAGATGCTTAAAGGCTTAGTTCAGGACTTGTTGGTAGCTGTCAGGTTTACAACAACAGTGCATGGTGTCCTGGTTATTCCACTAATGATCATTTGCTAGAATATAGAAGTAAAATATTTAGAGCTCCATTAATTCAGTAGAAAGGGTCTTATTGACTTTAATTGATCAGATCCTACAGGACTGTTCCTGAATAAGGAAATGGATTTTGTAGATGATAAATGGCTAACTAACACTTTGGGGAGTCAGAGTAGCTGTAATTTAAAAAACAAGACCAGATGCTGCTGCAATGCAGAATTGAGAAGCATGGTAATGCCCGTTCATCTCCATGATGTGCCTGGTCTTACTGAACGTGGGCAGTGCAGGCAGGTGATAGACCTGGGGCTTCTTAGGAGCACTGGTATTGCTTACTCATTCAGCTGTGCCTGGAAAAAAGTGTGACAAGAAACAGACCTGAGGTCAAATGAATGCTTCTGGCAGGCTGTATATAGTCCTAGGACCACAGGTTGAGCTCCATCATATTCTCCATCCTTTGCTAATGCTGCCTTTCCCACAATATTTTCTATTGCATCCTGAACTGTCTCTGTCACCTATTTTTCATTTCTACTGGCAATACGTTCCTTTCTTTTCTACTTTTTTCCCCCACTCCTTTTTCTGTCACTTGCCATCACACCAAACTTGCTCCTCCAGCACTTCCAGACACCTTCCTGGTGAAGCCCTGCCCATCCCTCTGCCATGAGCTGCTCCCCTTTTCCTGCCTCCTGCCTCAAAGCACCAGTGGCTGGGAATCAGGGAAAGTAAGTCAAAAGCATCCTTAGTTTGGTACCTAGCTTTTATCTCACCTTTCAACCACAGCAGGTTTGTGAGGAGAGTATTCTAAGAAAATGGAGGTATTTTAATGATGTGACTCCCTGCCTGTGACATTTAAAAAAATGTAATAAACACCCCTCCCCCAATAATGCAAAAGTTCAGGCTTGGGTGGAGCATATAATAGTAGCAAAGCAGGAGATTTATGGTTCACTCGTCAACATTCTTACAAGAAGTTGGTGTCTGCTCCACTTGCAGGTAAGTGCTGTCAGGTCTAATATGCCTCAGCACTTTGGAAAAGAAAATAGAGACCATTTTTGAAACTGCGACTGCTGGCGAGCAGAGTGGTGGGGGGAGGATAGGTAGAGCAGCAGGACTGAAGGCAAAGTGAAGAGGATTAGGAGACCAGTGCTGGGTGAGTGCAGAACAGCCCAAGGGATGGTCCCTGAGGCCAGGGCATAGCATGAAAGAGCAGGAGGACTAAAGGAGGAGAGAAAATAGTAAGAAAAAATATATGTAGGCAACTGTCAAGAAAGCTACATAAACTGTGTATGACAAATCAGTCAAATTTAATCATCTGTATCTGACTAGCTCTGTGCCCGCACAGTTACCTGTGCAGCTTTTTCTTATATATTGTTCACACACGAGCACATAAATAAATATTATTACATGCTGCCTGGCACAGAAAGGGTATTTTTAATATCTTCAGCCTCCCCCAGTTCACCATATCTCACTTCCACATTTTTGCTTCTTTTCAGCACAAGCCAGTTTCCCAAAAGGAAGCTGTGAAGAGGCAAGGAAGTAGTGGCACTGGCCATATAGAAGATATGGAAATGCAGGATGAATAAAAAGCTGTCATCACCTCAGCCTAAAATTCATCCCCAAATTCCTGTCTGATAAATTCTGCCTAGGGAACTACCACAGATTTCAGTTTGCTGGTAAGATATCAGGAAATGTCAGCGTGAAGATATTTTAGCTGAAATTTGTCCTCCTATTTTGGATACTCGCGTGAAAATTGTAATTTGTACCAGTATTGTTTGTGTCAACAGTGCATCCCTGAGCCTGGACCATTCATTAGATTACTGCTAGAAGGCAGTCACACTGATTTTCACCCTTTTCCTCTACTGTCACTGAAAAACATTTTGGGTAGTAACATATAGTTGGAAAAAAGTCTGAGCTGGTATTTGCTCCGGAAGGTTTCAAACTGCTTGTTCACAAGAGCAAGCTTTGAAAAGGCTCCTCACGATTTCAGAAGATGCAGGTTTCTGAAAACTGGTAATAGATCTTACAGCAGAGACTGTTTACGAGTTCCCCGTGGGGCACTTAAAGAAATGCAAATATTTTTGCTTTGACAGTAATTGCATACACCTAGATTTCCACTGCAGGTACCAGCAGTGCTGTGCTACTGGTGAAGCTGTTTCGTCGCAGGTGAAACCCCAGCAGATGCACCAATTACTTTACATACTGTTTACCCGCTTTTGGTGACATTGAGGCTAACCTTGGAGTCACCTCCCCCGCTGCCACATTCTCCTTTGTCGTACCACCATTTGTTTTTCAATTTGTCCAAGAGGCCTTGTTCATTCAGTTTTAAAACTGCGAGGTTAACAGCATTTCTTGAAACGATAAAACATATTTTGTAAGAAACTGCACAGCTGTTAAGATGTTAGAAGGAATGAGGACTTAAGCTGTTTATAAGCTTGATCCACACACTAAATAAACCTCTCATTTCCATATTTCAAAGCCCTTGGCAGCACAAATAATTGTGGTTACTTTCAAATGTGAAAACATGCGTTTCCAGTGTAGAAATGATTTTCAGAATGGCTCGGATTACAACAAGAAAATTCTATCAACCAACCAAAACTATTTTTGCAAAATGATGATAGAACTCTGCCTGGAATTATAAACAATTTACATAGATTTATTTGAATCTATATTTAGAATATGTTTAGTGTGGGCCCAGGCTGATTTTTCAAGCAGATGGGAAAATGTATTCCCATATACTAAAGAGGCAAGATCCAGACGGCCTATGCTAAACACTGCCAGTCACTGTGTCACATACAGTTTTTGACATAGAGCATTTCAGAGTGATCCCGCACAAACTATGGGCTAAGGCTCCAGAAACAGGCAGGGTGAGGCAGAGCTGGAGAGGAGTGCTAACAGCTTGCACACTGACTGCGATGCCATCTAGAGCCAGTCAATAGAAAACAATGAACAAAGAGAGGCCGGGAGTCCTGCCTGTCTGAAGCTTCACCTGCTGTAGGCACATCTGTACGTTTGGGATGCAGGCTCTAGAGTCCTGCTCCCTTTGCACAGTAGAGTCTTAGCTGAAATGCAAGACCTGGGGTCTAGCTTACTGCCGTGACTCCAGGGACTGCCATGCTATCCTGGGAGAGCACGCTGTCTCCCAGCCTGAAGGGTACCTGTGGTGTCGGGGAGGAAGGTGGAGGTGGAGGGCATTCTCTCTGGGGAAACCTGGGGACAATGCAGCCAAGCAGAAGCTCAAGCGCTGGGAAGATCAAACCCAGCCCATTTGCTGGGTGCTGAGATACCAGCAGGTACGAGGACTTTTCCCTGGAGGGATTACACGTTATGCTACCACTGGATGAAAGATGCATTACTAGCAGCATGGTGGCATAGGCGTAACAGACTGAAAGGGGCTCCGTGACACCCAGTGTCCTCTGTCTCATGTTTAATGCTCGTTTTTCAGGTGAGAGAAGAACCTGAGAGAGACTTTGGATCTGTGCAGGCAGAGGTGTGTTGCTGACATGACGGTTAAAGCAGAGAATCACAGCTTCCGTATGAGCTCAAGGCTGCCGGGACTGCACTGAAACTCAGGCAAGAAAGGGACACAACGTGCCCTAGGATGGGGTTGCTTCTCCACATGCTCAGTGGTTTTCCTTTTAGTCCCCAGAGGGCACTAAGACTGGATGGCGGAGGGCAGACAGTATAGATTACCATACAAACCCAAAGGCACCTGGATTTATGATAGGAACTACACTCACTATATGACATTTTAAAATCAGTTGATAACTAATCTACCAAGGCATTTATGCAGCCTTCATCACCTCCTGAGGATCCTTTGCACTTGTTTAAGTGTGTGACTTACTATCTTCATTACTAAGAGCCTCAACAGTCACATACCCTAATCATACGCAACTACACCAATATTTATTCATAATTCATAGTAATAAACTTTTCATCTTTTCATGTTCAGAGGTCCTAGTGCATCCATGCCTATCAGACATGTACACTGTTTCTGGTGGGTGTCTGCCCAGGCTTGCCTGCGGATGTGCAGAGGCATGTGGAGTAGTGGCATCATATCCTTGAAGCACTATTCATCTCCAAAGAGACAGAAGTATCTGTGAAGTGCCAGTAGCTTAACTACTGCTCTTCAGGGACAATACACAGTTGAGAAAGATGGAGTTTCTCTCTCTCTGAATTTGTTTAATGCTGTCAAGACCTGCCTGCCAGGGCTGCGTAGGATTTGGCAAGAGCTATGCCTGTCAATGGCATCTTCCCCTCCTCAATTACGGGAGGATGTAACATCTTCAAAGCACTCGGAGAAGGGTTGGGGAAGAGAGATCCTCTTGTGGCAGGGCTCCATCAGATCTTATGGCACCAGAAGCCACTGGGGCTTGTGATTCACCTTTTCTAGAGACGGCTGGTCTCTGGTCCCTGGGGGTCCCTTCTGGTCTTAGAATGGAAATTTTTCTCTCACTCATTAGGACAGATATGTCCCTGGCAAACAGATACAGGCAATGGTATTTCACAGCTTATGGAGCATTTCTTACAACATTGACCCTGTTTGTGGGACAAATGTCAGCTTCAGGACATACCTTCACTGCCTGGTAACAGCTTTTCATATAGCTCCTGCTGGAACCAAGACAGGTCTTTGCTGGCTGGTCATGGACTTTGGAAACTGCTTGTGTGTAGACCTGATTTTATATAGCTTCACTGTAGTTACATTTATACAAGATTTTCAATACAGATAAAGTAATTGCTTGTCTGTCCCTGAAAGTGAAAATGAGAACTGTAGGCTGTAGCGGGAGTGATAACAGACTTCTCTTTGTGGATAAAGCTTTAGGGGGAATTTAGCAGCCAGGCTGACAAATGTGATTTTGCATAAGTGCTTTAATTATGGTTCACACTCCAGAGGGAGAGGAGAAATCGCAAAATTGGAATGAAATTGTTCATTTGTCCCTTTGTTCTTGGAAGAAATTGCTTTTGAACCAGTCATATTTACTACAGATTTTTCCTACTCAGCTTTTAGATACAAAGCCTATGATTTTGGCCTGTTTGCCCCTTTGAAAAAGGTAAATGTGTGGCTAGCCTTGCCATTTTACAGCCAAATTTCCAGTACACTAAATGTAAATTTTACCTTTGTAAGGACATTGGGACTAAGCCATAGATGAAAGATGATCCTAGAAATACTACTTCTTTGACACTGAGCAACATTACTTATTCTGAAAATGACTTAGATATATGGGTTGAGCTTGCTGTCTACAAAGCCAATGTTAATATTCCTTCTCCCTTCAACAGGAACCAAACCAAGGTCTAATTTAATGCTGCTGTGTCTAATCATCACACTGGGTACCAATAACATAAACCAGCTGCTTTGACAGTGCTACAGATGCGGGCAGGAGTGATCACTCCCATGAAAAATGAAACGTATCTCAAAGAATATCACTAACTCTCAATTCAGCGAGCCACTTAAGCACAGTCTTATTTTAAAGCAGATGGGAAGCCCTATCAATCAATCTATCTATAAAAGCATCTTCATACTATTTTCTCTAAGCCGTAGTCTCTCAAGTATGAACACTAAAGCTCACTGAATTAGACAAAGTCCTTATGCTGAAATCCTTAGAAAGTTTTTTTTTTTTTTCAATCTTTATTTCATTTTGGGTGAAGATGTTACCTGATAATTTAAAACTTTTTTTCAAGCTTTTCAATCTAATGTCTACTTAGACGTTTTATCAGGATTTTCTAAGATGAATAAAAAACAAGTAGGCGATTTTTTTGACAACTAATATAGGTTTCCATGTTTAATTGCCATGTTGAAGGGAAAGAGCTTACTCTCTTGCTAAATGTTCAAATTTATCTTTCAAAGCATTAAAGATTATCAGGAAAATTTTCCCACAGTCATTTAGAGAAGCTGCAGCTGGTTGATAGTAATCCTAGGGTAATAAATAAATAAATCAAACCCATTCATGAGAGGGTTATTTAGCTGGGTTATTAGCCATATCCATAGACAGTTTCACAGCACAATAGAGAAATGGAAATAAAAAGGATGAAGAAGTAAATGTGGATTTAAGCTGCAATCATTGCTCTGAAATTAAACTGTATTGTTTATAAATGTAACATATTATTGTCCTCTCATGTCTAGTAGGCCATGTAAAACCAGGTTAGTTTCACACTGCTTTCTCTGTTGCTTTGTTATCCAGGTCCACCTCAACATGTGGAAATAAATAATTTCCTTCTGGACAGCAAAACACAGAGAATCTTTGCTCAACACCGCTGTATCTCCCACGGAAATGTTATAACTGAGATCCTGATAGGTGCAATGGTGACTACATTGAAAATTATATACCTGAGACCTCAGAGCCAGGCTAGATCACTCATACTCATCGTAGACAGTGCTTCATTCTGCCACAGAGGAAGGCATTTTGAAACTCGACTATCCATGGCAGAAACTGTTCTTTCATTGTTAAAATATAGGACTGTATTCTCAATACCACACTAAGTCAAAACTCACACTGAAGAACAATGTGTTCCTCGATAAAGGAACTGAAATCTTTGCAAGAGTAAGGGTTTAGTAGTAGAAGGCAGGCAAGTGCTTTAATATTTGACTCTTAATCCTTGCTGTCACTGCACAATCCTTCCTTTTCTATTACTCAGAAGAAAAGAGAGTCCTTATATGCGATAGTCAAGCCAGTTCAGCCAAAATTGCAGCCCTTGTGTTACAGTGATACCTCGCTTCACAATTACTTGAGTGCACAGTGATTTCAATGTATGGATCACAGCTTTTTTTAAGCTGCCTATGGAATTACAGTACGAAAAACTTCACGAGAATTAAATCATTCTCACTCATTCAAAATCATTTTCCATATCCCCATAAATAAATAGTAATAAGCTGTTTAAAATGTTAATCAGTGTCACTTCTCTTTAAAAAGCATACTTATGCCAACTGCAGATATGCCTTTTACAGTTAGCAAAAGATAAAACCGCACAGACAGATGACAGTGCAACTACCCAGTCCTTTGCAAAATAACATCTATGACTCCAGACAAGGATAACTCATCTGCCACCCAGAAGACTCACAGTAGGGTGCTAGCCCAAAGCCCAAGGAAGCTGGCAGAGAGGTCTGCTTTGACTTCCAGTGAGTTTGGGTCACAGCAATGATTAACACACGGCCCATCTGTTGGACTTCAGTTGGTACAAAGCAGTGAGGCAGGCATTCAACAAATGACCTGAACGCTATGGCATACAACACCTTGGTACCCAGCAGTTACATGCTGCACCACAGCAGGGGCATTTCCAAGGCTGACAGAGATACACAAAGGTCCCTGCACCATGACAGAATGAGACAGAGGCCCAGGCTAGGGACCACAGCAGCCAACATCACAAGCACTGCTGGCAGCCTGAGACAGCCACAGGGGAACAGCACGGGAGAGGGCACCAAATTCTGCCTAATGCACCCCTTTAAGCACCTGTTTCACCACAGCAACACAGTATCTCTCAGAAACCAGAAACTAAAATATGAAATGCATCCTGCATGGCAAAATCAAGCCTGTTTTCAACAGCCTAATGCCCAAAGCACGAATACATGCAGTAGGTAGAAAAGGCTCTCTCCAGCCTGATTAGACTTGGACAAGTAAGTATCCACAGTCTCAGCCACAGGTGCTTTTTGTCTAAGTCTTTCAGCTCCCCAGATCCCTGGATACACAGTGGTTCACAGGATGGATGGTAGCCAGCACCCATCAGCACCACTCAGCACCATCCGTGAATACAATTCAGAGGAGTCAGCCTTGGCCTGAGCACATGTGGGAAAGGAGACCCCCTCCATGAAGCCAGGTTCCAAAATACCTGGTTTTGAATCCTAATTGGCCTAATGGCACAGACAGGTCCCTAAGTACTCATTACCACAAAGGCAGGATCTCTGCTAGGAGCATTTAATAACAATCTTTTAGGCAACGGGTAGAGTTTTGCCAGGAAAACTTAAATGTCTTAGCTATTTAAACAGGTTTGACATTTTCCTGAATCCCTTTCATGAACTTAGGCTCATAGATTCCATGCAAGTGGCACATAGATAGCAAAATATTTCCCCGAATCCTGGGCCGATTCTTGGTGAAATTCTGCTGTTACCTTTACGGAGGGCGGCACTGCTGTTTCGCTGCTTAGCGTTGGAAATGTTGTTCATCTGAAATAATGAACATGCAGGATGTGCAGAAATAACATGACTCGCTAATGAGACTCTACGTACACAGAAACAGCTTTGTTTAAACTGCAGCCGTATTGCACAGCATATCATCTGAGAACCACTGGTGCCACCACTGCAGTTACTGAGGCAGAAGCAGAGTCCCTGACCCCCTAAAAGGCTTTTCACAAATCTTTCTCACAGGGCTTGAAAGCCTCAGAAATTGCTCAGTCACTCAGAAGTCACATCGTGCAGAGGGATGCCACCTCTGTTTAACCTTAGGTTCTCCAAACGTACAGCAACTGTCAAACAAAGAGTACCTGAATGTTAAATGATCAAAGCACCATAGGTGGGGCATACACGAGGTATGGACCAACTAGCAAAATACAGGGATTTGCTTTTTTATTCCAGTAAAACCCATGACTACTTTGTCATATAAGTTTGTTGTATACATACTACTGTATAAGTAGTGCCTGGAATGAAATGGGGAACAGTAAACTACTGCACAATGGGAAGTGAAGCCATGGATGCGGTGATGCACCCGGAGGAGGAGCACACTTGAAGGAACAAGCTTTCCCAAGATTGCAATGTCACAGCCAGTGACATGTCGGCAATTGCCAATGCATCTCAAGCAACTTAAAGCTCATTTTCTTCCTTGCACTTTGGATGTCTCCCCCTGCAGCTACCCGCTGACACAGCCATCTCCCAGACAAGCCCCTCGGCACTCCTGGCACAGGCTGGAGGTTATTGTCCCTTGGGACAAGGTGGAGAGAGAGCCCGGTGAAGCTGAGCTCAGTGACCTTATTTCAGTGATGTCAATCACAGTTATTCTCTCATGATGTAATCTGCATCCATCCCAGGTTTACTTGGGAAGAGGAGGCCACAGCTGCCCGAGAACCTCCCCTTGCTGCACAACCTTGCGCTCCCTGGATGCAGCTGAGGATCTGTCTCAGATGTATTTAGTGAAACACAAGCAGGTGCATTTTTACAGCTTGTTCATATCTTCCGTTCAAGTGATTTTAAATAGAAAAATTAAAATACAATCTTACCAAGCAAAGAATTAAAACCTGCCCAGCTTCTGAGCTGTTTATTTTAACCATGTTTTGAAACGTGCTGATGGCAGATTGTAGCACGACACAAATGCAGAGCAATTTAAGAGAAATTAAGTGTAAAGCTGCATGGCACTGGCTGAATATGTTTAATAAATTAGGAATAAAACAAGCACTCCGTTAACGAGGAAGATGTAGCCAAAGCTTATATCATTCTGTATTCAGAAGGCTTGAAGGATCAATGATGCAAATACTAAAAAAGAGAGCTAATGCAAGAGCATTTTTACAAGGTAAAAACCTAAATTTTCATGACGAAGGGCCAACTTTGAAATCATGTTTTTTTAAAGATATTCAAAAATTTATAGGAATAATTTTTGTAGTGATATGTATAAAGGTTTGCATGCTGTAATGCTATTTGGTTGTAAAAATTGTATTCAAATACTGAAGCACAGCATGTATCAAGACTTTTTCACATGTAGCTGATAGTTCAAACAAAATAGAGTCCTTGGGACTTGCTCTGATAGCATGCCCAGCATTTATATTAAATAAAGAACTACTAGTACTCAAGTTGTAAGCCTTCACAACAATATTAGCTCTTCTGCAATGGGTTGCTCAGGCTTTCCTGCTAAACTAAATGTGCTATATACATGCTTATCACAGAAAGGACATGACTGTCCATCTCAGTTGAGTGCCCAGGCCCGGCTCAGGATCCACCAGGACAGTGGGTGGCTCTTGAATTCCACCTTCCAAAACCTATGTACCCCTGAGGAACTCACTGGTCTGCAGAAAGCCAAAAGTCCTGCAAAAAAGTAATGGGCAAGTTGTGTGTTGCATTAGAAGCTAATACCATTTGTAAATGTTTAAAAATCCCCTGTCCAATTGCATTCAAAACACCTCTTCCAGAACAATATCTCAATATCTTCTACAAACGCTAAGAACAAAGTATCTTTACAAGAGTGTGTATGTATTGTTATTCTTTGTTTAGAGATGGGAAATTTAAAGCAGTGCTCAAATACTTTTAAATTGTGGCTAATTAAAATAAGTATAACGCTCTTCATTTAGCCATCCAAATAAGACGGTTAATTTCCAGGGGCAACTGAGTATTTACAGCTTCTATGTATATCCTAAGTATGCAGCTGAGTTACTTGAACTGGGCTTTGTAAACAAATATGAGCCAAAATGACACATCAAGGATCAGCAGGAGTTCCAATTAATGGGAGACCCACTGCTGCTAAAAATTGCCATAGGTACTTTGAATTCAAAGAAGTTCTGACAACTTACACCAGCTAGAGGTCTGATGACTGTAGTTTAAATATTTATATAAATTGAAAGCGGTTTTGCAGCAAGATATTCCAATTACAGCACAAAAACACTTCTTGGCCACACAATTAAATAGATATTTTGCTTGCGTAAAAACAACAGCAGCTGACCTGGGAAGGCAACTCTGCTTGTTTCTCTGCTTTATACAAAGCTTTGCTGTAAATAAAAAACACATAAAATTGTCCCTAGAGGAACTGTTCATATTGGTTCAGTATACAGTCTTTAGTAGAAGCAGAAACACCAGTTTCTCTCAACTCCGAGCTATTTTAATTTTTGCTAATGACTACCTAATCCTGTTCTCATTGAGCAGTACCACTTTTCAAAGCACATTTTTTCTTGCTGGTTGCAGCATAAGCGGGATTATGTGAAAAGGCTGCTGCAGTTCAACACCTGCAACTAAAAATATATGTTTTAAAGGCTGGAGTGGGATTTTGCAAAAGTGTGTGAGCACTGGTGTTAACACTGCTCCACACTGCAGGAATTGCTCTGAGGATAAGCTCAGCCCACTGCCAACTGCATCGAAACTCTCTCTCACCTCAGAAACATTAGAAATCCTGAGCCCTTTATGCTTCTCCTACATTTAATATTGCTGAAAGCACTTACAATAATATTTTAAAATCTGAAATGTGTGAAATGAGCATTTTTAAATACTTGCCCCCAAAATACTTAATGCTTTCAGATGGGGTAACATTCACCTCTGGCAGGGCTGGCAGAAAGCCTTTTGCCTTTTTGCACCTCAGGTGAAGCAGACCTTGACTCAAGGTTTTGTCACAGCAGGGTGCTCGGATGCTGTTTCACCTGCCTATCCAGTAACTCCTAAATGTAGGGGCCCCCAGCTGAGAGAAAATGGTAGTATTGGCACAGACAGGCAGGTGTTCCGTGGCGGGGCACAGGACGTGGTTCAGTGCCAGGCAGAGGTTCCATCAGTGTTGGATTAGTGCTGCTGAAAGACAGGGAGTAATGGCTTGTAGTGGGGGGCACAGCAGTGAAGCTCTACCAGGTCTCCCGCTGTCCCTCTCCTCTCCTATCTGGGCAGCATTAGTACAGGTCTCTCTAAGTGACATTACCTTACGTTACCCAGGCACATGCCATGGAGACTCCTGATGCCACTCTATCCACAAGAAAAAGCCAAACACTGCCGTTTACTATCTGCACAAATGATCGATTTGTTTTTTGAATGGATGACTTGATTTTAACAGGATTGAAAATATTATTCATCATTACTGATGCTGGCTAGTAGATTTAAATTTTCTTTTACATAATATCTTAGCCATATTTGTAAGGCATTTTAAATTTGTGCTTCTGAATGCCATGGACTGACTATTTTCATCCAGAATGAGGCTGGGAAAAAAGTATCTCTTTTGGATGCAGTTCAGTGCTTATTGAATAGAAATAGGGTGTGGTCCCTTACAACTTGAAAAGTTGTTCCTTCTTTATATCCATCTCAATCCATTTGATGTGATTGATGGATTTCTAGACAGCCTATTTAAGATTGCAGACTCTGGCCACCCTATACAGAGGAAGATTTTACTACATCAAAATCTTCCAGCACAAAGCAGGTGGCAGCTGTTTCAGCAGCATCTAATTTTTCACTCCATTCAACACGTCCCAGCAGTGGCAGCAACATTGTGCCTTGGACTGAGCGTTTCACAGCGTTCAACCACAGGAAGACCCAGCCCTAGGCTGAATCACCTATCCCCAGAAGAAATGTTACTGTGACCTCCAAAACCAGTCAGGACTCTTGCTGACAAATCATGGGAAGTAAAATACGCTGTTAGACTCACTGCAAAAATTAGGTTTTCTTGTTCCTAACCAGCTCCATGTCTCAATGTGCTACATAAATGTTCTATTCAGTGGGTAGCAGGGCAGCTGATACAATAAACCCAAGATCTTTCGTAATGCAGTGTTGAACGTACCTGGCATTTTTGGAGATGGGTCCAAATTTGGTAATGTTTGAAGAGATGGCATTATCAGACTTCTCCAATTTTTCATTTATGGCAGGCTGAATCTCACCCTTTATGAACGTATACTGGTAAAATGGATAGGAGGAACTATATTTGACATGGTGTTCTGTTATTTTACTCCTTATGATTCATCTCTGCATTTTCTTCCTTGCAAGCAGCAAGATCTCATAACAGAAACTGATTAGTTTAAGATGTCAGTTTAATAAATGGTAAAAAACCCACCAGGAGTCACAATGGAGTGACTTCTACGAGTGAAGATGGTCAACTGAGCATCTGTGCACGTGGTTTTCACAAACTACCTCACCATCATCTTAAGATGCTCCACAAAAGGTGATAAAAGTCCTCTGCCCTAGCTAATGTTTCTGAGATGTCCTCAGAGAAGAGCCATTGCAAGTTGCATTTAATGACTCTCAGGGTGACAGAGACATAGGTATCTGTGGCAAGAGTCACAGTGAGAGCAAAAACCTCCTGCCATCTTCTCAGCAGCTGCAACTGGAAAAAAAACCCAACAAACTTACTGCTATTACTGTTCTCAGGAATTTGAGGAGTAGCCAGATTCAACTGAATTTCTATATTTTTATTTTAGAAGTCAAACACACTATTTTAGGTGCTGTTTCCAACGAGCACCAATATTTCGCCTGTCTGGTCAGACTTCGGTCACCAAGTCCCTGTCTCACCTTAATAAGAATGAAGCATGAAATGACTGCAAAGCCAAGTACCATCAGCATACTGTATGGTACTGAAAGTGCTGTAATACAAGCAGTCCGCTCATCCACTAATTTTTTTCCTAGTGAGGAAAGCAACTCCACATGGGTAAGTTCTAGGGCAAAACTGCAGTTTGCTTCTGAGGGAATTAATTCACTGACATCAGTGTCCACAAAGGTATTAAAGTAACGTGGACACTGTCAAAAGCCATTGACACTGAGAAATCAGCACGGATGCTTCATTTTTACTGTTGCCAGAAACAGACCACTAATTCCTAATATCTGCACAGCTGATAAACTGTTATCAGATCTAAACTTAGACTGAGAACACGTATGAGATATTTCTGTAACTATACATGCCTCTTTGTTGACTCCATACTGTTGTTTTTTGTGAAGAAGTAATAGAAGGAAGGCAATAAATGGAAAGATCCCTGC
>VZTL01040197.1:0-20393 GCA_013400535.1 Scopus umbretta
AGCTGAAACCAGGACACTACCCAACTTAAAGATGCAGAGCGAGGTGAGTAAGACACGTTCCTACAGAAAAGGTGAATTATCTGGGCTCCATGCATTTTTGCCTGCAGAAAAATGGTGGGACCTCCTGAACGTGTTTACAGCACACCGTGATTTCTGCGTGTGCCTTTTTTGCACTAAATTTCCGGAGGCAGAGGCTCAGGTCAGGCTTGCTGCAGTGATGCAACAGGAATTGTTTGCTCCATTGCTGTATTCCAACGATAAACTTGAATCTATTTAAAATTCAGCAGTGCCTTGTGAATGTGTTGCTGCTTTGCCTCAGAAATAATCACTGTCAGGACTGTCCTCAGACAACACTGCTTACTAAATAAAAACCCCAAATTCCTTGTTGAAGGGGAGAGTTCCCCAGGAACTGGCAATATTTTAGCCTGCTTGTCATCCAAGGGTTTCAAAGAAGCATTGTCTCATGACATGGCCTGTAAGATGGAGGTTTAATGTTTACTTAGCAGTGGGCAGCACTGGGTTCTGCAGGCTTGCGGAGTCACTGGGACTGTGGAGGTGTGGATCAGGCGTTGTGAATCTCAGAGCATCAGTTGGTGCCAGCACAAGAGAGAAGAAAGCTCCTAAATGCATGTGAACCAGCCACCACCAACCGGCCACCATCCACCACAGCTCTTGCCATAACCCAGGCACAATGATGAGGCCGGTGCCGGCGGCATTGCAGGGGAAGTTTTTGATCCCCAGGTCGGGAGATGCTCCGCTGCCACAGCTCTGCACGCCGTCCCTCTGCCAGCTCTGAGGTAGAGCAGATCCAGCAAACGCGCTGGCTCTGGCTGGCTTCCCTGTTGCTCGGCCAAGTCTGCGAGCAGCAGTATTCCCAAGCCCGCACTGTTTTGATTAGTACTGGCAAATGTCCGTGTCCTTCAATGAAAGCATCTTGCACAGCCATTGTGATTTGTTTCAGGTGGCTTAATGAGAAAATGAGTAAATCCCTGCCTGGATTTTTACTTTCAAATCAGCTGTCCAAAATATTACATATTTGAATTCCTTATAGCTTTAAAACGTTATACTCACTTTTCTATCTAGAAACGCACATGCTGTTTGCACAGGGGAAAGCTGCTAGCAGTTCGCCCCACCAACAGGGCTTTATTCACAAACTTATGAGCAGGTAAGGCCAAATATTCATTTGGAGGCATTCATTTAATAGACCTGGCTACCAGTGAAATCAAAGAGCAGCTGAATGGCATTCGCACAATGCAGCGTTTGGCATGACTCAAGCCATGGCAGAAATGAACGCTGGGATAACGCCCCGGCCAAGCGGCCGGTGCAGAAACTGTACTGGGGAGGGAGGGAAGGATGGAAAATCACCTTCCCAAAGATCAGCCTCCTGATCAGCTCCAGCACAGGGCTGTCGATAGTAAACCATTAGTCTAATCCAGCAGCTGCCAGATGTCCCCTGTGAAGTTTATTACTGTTGACATTTCAGTTAATAATGGTCTATTTTGAAGAGACATCACTTCTACTAATTAATATGCTTGAGAAGTCCACCACTACGCGCAGAAATCAGTAACTGATTCTTCTTATCCAAAAATTGCCCCGCCACCCTCCGGTAACACAGCTGAGGAAGACAGACGTGATTTCCTTTGCCGTGGACATCGCTAGGCAATCCCCAGGTGTAACCACCGGCAGGGTGTTCATCTGCGGAGAGGACTGTCCGCTTCTCCACTTAACACAGAATCTGTTTTGCAGAAGTCTAGTTCACTTGCACTATGCGGAGAAAATTATCTATGCTCACCCCTCAGAGACTGCAAACCATTTCACAACCATGTTCGCAGGGAGCTTCTAATCTTCACAGAAAGAAAAGGCACATTGCTAATCGGGAAAAGGCAATGAGAAAACAAATGCCAAAAAGACTTCACCTGAAATGTGACTTTTAGCTCACCGTGCAACGGAATGAGACAGATGGAAACACACCCAAGCTTGTGATTACAAACGCTGGGTCACAGTCTGGATGTTCTTAAAAATCGTGATTTGTGCATGTCATGTTCAAAGAAGCTTAAAGCATCTGACAAGAATTAGGTTATTTACTCTTCACATGCCTCAAAAATCTAAGCCTTTGTGATCACATTTAACAGAAAATAAAGTCTCACCTCAAGTCCAAACCCATTTTTGGATAAAGGCTGCATCTGGCTTTTGACTGTGCTTCATCTCTCCAAAAGTATTGGCTTGGGAGGATTTGCAAATCACATTCAAGATCAGGGGTTCATGGTTTATAGCATTCTCAGTGCTAAGGAACAGCTGAGGAGCGATGCTGTCTGGCAGAGCTGTGCAGTAACTGACGCGATGGAAAGATCAGCGTGGAGACTCAGATCCTCCCAGGTATCCAGAGCCGTTATTTCTAGTTGAAAGTAATGGGAATCAGTGTCCTAAATGAAAGTTAAATGCTTTAATACTTCTGTGGAAAAAGATATAAGAGAGCAAAGCACGAGTAAATAACATCCGCTAAATCATGTTTCAGAAAGTTGGCCAGAAAAAAGAAAAACCTAACAAATATCCTGTAACTCACAAAGCGGAAAACAGATAACAGTTTGCTATCACCAAATAATGCTTCTCCCATACAGAAATGCCATCTTTTATCTAGATATTTAGATGAGAACAGAAGTTCAGTGATTTTTGTCAGTGCCATTGTTTTCTCTGGAGAGAATATTAGCACGCTGCTACTGACAGTACATCAATAACGGGGGAGATAAATTCTTCTGAAGCGTTAATTTTCTCAGCGTTGTGAAATCTAACTTATGCGTCATCACTATACATCAGTGAGGGGTAATGTGAGCAGGCACTGTAAACATCGTGCTCAAATAAAACAATATAATTCAAGTGGAATCTGTTTCTGAAAGAGATTTACATTTGGTAACAGAGATGGGGTTTCAACAGTTTCCAATAACAACACTGCAGCCTGAACACAGCTCCGTGCTGCCGGTATCTGCCTTTTCCACAAACAGCTTTGCAATAAACATAAATGAAAATAAGGGCCAGGTCTTCTAGGTACGAATCAGCCCAGCCCTATGAATCCAGCAACCTAGTAATCACAGGAAAAGAAAAGGCAGGAGCAAATGGGGAAAGTAAATGTAATTTACTTATGATGCGTAGTTATATGCAAACTCACCCTTAGTTGTGTTGAATGCGATACCATGAGAAAAGGTAATTTTCTCCACATTTCCAGTGCAGACTCGATTTTGATCTGCAGTCTGAATGCCCCAATCATGTGGACCTTGTGAATATTTAATTCCTACATAATTGCTTCAGTGGCAAGCAGTTTTCTCTTACCGCACTTCCTTCACCCTGTAATGAGGTTAAAGAAGGAAAGAGGACCTCCTAGATCATCCCGTCTGTGTGCCTGTGACCACAGGACACGGGCTCCTCGTTGGGATCGTACAGCTGGATACTTGGCTCTCTAACAAGAACTGTGTAAGAGACTGAGCAACTCTTTTCTTTTTATCTGCCTTCCCATGTGCTTACTTTATGCAGGCCGTTACTAGAACTGGGCAAACACTGCAAATGATTACGCACAAACGTTCCTTGGAATTTTTTTAATTAATTAGTCTCGACCATTTTCTCGCTCCTTTTACATGGGGTTTTTACTCCTGTGACTTTATTCTACCAGCTCTGTTTACTGTCAGAGTATTCACTGAAGCAGCAAATTGTACATGATTATTGGAGATTATTCTCTGAGAGTAAAGTGATAAATGAATTATTAATTCTCATTATTAGCACTATTGTCCTGTTGCCTGGAGGCCTCACTGAAATTAGGACCCCATTGCTTTAGGTACCGTATAAGCAAATCGGGAGAGACAGTTCTCGCTCCCAAAGGGCTTTCAGCTTAAAGAGGTGACACGGCACAGCGGAAAAGGATGCGAAGAGACAAGATGACTTGCTCAGCATGGGATCCAGCCTCTTGGTGGCAGAGGTGAGAACAGGGCTATCCTCCAGCATGCCCCTGGCAAGAGTAAACCTCAGGGTACGGTTTCTTCTCACCTCCCTTTGTGCTCTTACAGTTTGCTCTGGGCGGGCCAATCCTCCCCAGAGAGGTGATGTCTCTCTTCACCCATTTGTGCATCCTTTTGAACAGAAGCTTGCACAGAGAGACAGGATTAGCAACCAGGAAAGACAGTTTGTAAGGGCTGAGCACACGAGCTCCGAACCAACCAAATTTGCCTTCTCTGGTGGATGGAGGTCTCAGCCTCCACTTCCCAAAACCCTTTACACCTTGTCTTGCACCCCCATGCATAATAGCTACCCCAGCTTCTCAGCTGCTTTCTGTACCACTCAGGTCATCCCCGCGACCGTTGCATCCTCCTGAAGCGAGGCAACGCTGCTCCTTCCTGCAGAGCCTGTAGCTTGGGCTGCTGATGGCATTGCACCTGAACCATAAAACGACCATTGTATTTATGAGATAGGATGTAGCCTCAAAAGACATTACTTCACAACTACCCTATTGTACTCCTCCAGCAGAGAAAGTTCCCTCAAATCCAACACCTTGTGACCAAAATACGGCTGAATTTCTAGAGACAGATCTCTGGGCCTGTGCTAAAGAGTATTCAAAGGTTTATCTCACCACGTGGTGATCGGCTCCAGCGCAGCACGGTTACTGCTGCCGTGTCCTATCGTTATGCCGGCCTGACTACTTCAGGAACATTCAGGCTCAGATAAATTCAAGTGGCTAAATGCAGGCGAAATTAAAGAGGGTCCCCTCTGGTTGCCAGCTGTACCTGGGGGAGGAGAGCACCTCCACAGCGCATCAGGTGCCGGTAGGGCAGTTGCATTTCCATGGCTTTGGGTCCATGACAGTTCCCATCCCCTTGAAGGCAGGCAGGCATCAGGCAAGTATTGACAGGATCCAACATGGTACAGTCACACTCTCTTTCTTCTCGAGGAATGCATTAGCCATTAATTTTATTTAAGTGCTTTCTAGCATGGTGTTGTTGAACTAAATTGAATCTGTCCACTGGCAAATGCCCTAGAAACAAAGCAACAAGCATGTGGAGCATGTGGGACCATTCATAAATTCAATCCATATTCCTCTAGTGAAGATGTGTTGAAAGACAGGGCTAGATATTTCATTTAGATTGACAGGAGTAGACCTGATAAAGACAGAAGTGGAGGAACAGTCTCCAAACTACTGTCTCTTTCTCTGGGGGAGACATGTTGCTAGCCCCCAGAAAAAAAATACTTTAATTCATAAATATCTACAAATGCCCAAGCAGCAGACCCTTCCACTGTAGTTTTGTGAGCCTTCATTAGCACACTCGTTATTCCAAATTCGTAACAACCTCTCTGGTGAGATTTGTTCTGCCTTTCATGCCCATTGTAAATGCCCTGGAAGCTAAGGAATTCACATTTAAACCCCATTTAAAAATATCTTTTAGCCTAGAGCTACACCTAAGGCATAAGGCAGACGGGGGAAATGCTGATGTTGATTTTCCAGGTCACCTGTGCTGCAAATGTGCAGGTATGGAGCATGTAATTTCTGCAGTCCTTGCTGCAAAAGTGAACCCGGCCCTCCAAAGGATGCAGGCAGGCAGGGCAGCAGCAGCTGGAGCAGAGCCTGCAATGGAGACCTGATGCTCACAGTCGTGCAGGTTTTCTTCAAACGGAGCAGCAATGAGAAAGGCACTGTTCACCCACAGTATATTCTTATCATTATATATGGTGCTGATTGATAGTAGTAATGATATTTTAATCAATATTAATAACATATAATATGAGCACTAAAAGGGCCCATTATTTTTCCAGTGTAAAGAGCTATGAGAAATAAATACCCTTTTCCACAAAGCTGCTGTTCTACCCTCAAAGCAAGAAGTAGATAGTAAGTGGCCAGCAAAACCTAATAAAAGAATAAGACTATATAAAGAAAGAAAAGTTTTTATTCTGTTTTGAGTTAACTCTCTGGTTTTGCTATTTCCCTACCATCCTCTGCCCCAGGCACCTGAACTATTTCTAGCTCAGTCATAGTCTTGCTGAACAGACAAGATGTTTTTAACCTTTTCGGGCAAAAGCTTTGTGCAATATGTGCAGTTCCTGCTGAGATAGACATAAATTCCATGCAGGACAAGCCTGCATATTTTAGGAGGCCTGGGTTTTAATATCACTATCTGCGAACATAAAAAAATTACGCTTTTCCACTCCCTAGGGCTAAACCGTAGAAATAAAGTAATATATCTGTGCGACACGCAAGTATGTTCAAACCAGCGCTGCCACTTAAGCGACATACATCCTTTGCTAATGGTCAGCTGGGGTTTTTTTCTAATGCTGATCTTCAAACAAAACTAAGACTACGTATCGGCTCCTTTACAGCAACACTTAAATGGCTTGCTTCTGTGCCACAGATGAGTCTGGGTTTGAGCAAGATTCTGCATCTTAAGGCACGTACCTTAGATAGATGTTGGTGTATGTTGTGGGCTAGGACAGGATTTCAAAGCCTGGTGGCTTCTGCACTGAAAAGATTCGCAGAGGTTTCCTCATTTATTGTGTCTGTTGGGTTGAAAGAATGCTTGACGCTCCCCTGCGGAGCACATCATCCCTTGTTCAACACTCCTACAGCGACAAAACACGAATGACCACTCTCAATATTTGTCACTAACGAACACCTCTTGCAACTCTACAGATTTATCCATGGTCATTTTATTTCTTTGGCATTTTCTGATCTTTGGCTCAGAAAAAGGTTTTTTTGAACCTCACCTCCAACGTGCAAGTCAGGAACCTGAAACACCGATGCTGAAGCTGCTAGGGGAAAGGGAGCAAAAACCCCACAGAGGAACAGTTTCTCCACTCCTACACGGGCTGCAGTTTGCAAAATGTGATCGATATGATGTATAACTGTGGAAACACACACACACACAAACAAAACGAGAAAGGCACTGTAAAATATGTTGGGGCAGGGAAATGAATGATCTCTCTGTCAACTATTTAAAAGCAATCCAGTAATGTGAACAATCAGAAGTGAAGAAAAATCAATGTGCTTCTCATGGTGCAGAAATGGAAAACAAGCTGGATTTTACTCCTGCAAAATCCATGCAAACAAAACCCAACAGATTAATTCTGCTTGTCAGTAAACGTGGTCATTTCTTCAGAAATGGAACAACCTCCAGAAGAGCACTCTCTAGACACAATACTGTGTTTATTGACATCCGTTATAAAATCCCCACTGGTGTCAGTGGTACACGACTGAGACTTTACACAGTATTTATGAACAATTGCATCTTATTCCCAAGACACTTCATTTGTTTAATAAAAACTCTAGCAGGCAGACCTCAAGCAAAGCAAACAGAGGGAGAAGAGAGCATGCCAAATTCAGCCCAATCTCCACTTCTCCGCCCAATTTCCAGAAACTGCAGTAGGGCCAAGAAGAAAAGCAATACTATCCCTGTTAGAGAAAACAGCCAATTAGAGGCATGACTGGCGTGTCCCAAAGCGGCCATTTCTACACTCCAAATCACAGCCAACTTCTGACTTCAGGTAACAGAGGGGAAATGGCATCAGGAGGTTAAAGGAAGAAAATTTCTGTGGCAGGTGGTGCAGGAGGTGGGGGTCCTTCCCAGAGAGAGGTTGATGGAACTGCATGGGGGAGAATCAAAGGGGAGATGGATTAGTGGACAGAGCGTAATGTAGCAGTACGATTTATCACGCTGCCCAGCACTTTACAGAGCTACGCAATTCGTCTCGCTGGTCTCAGTACCGTGCATGCACAGGAAGACAGATCTATTAGTTTTCCTTTCCAAACTTTCCTCTCCTGTTGGACATATGAAATATAGCCAGAAACATCATGGAAATTAAAGACTGTGGCACTGGCTGTAAGACAATAGGAACTGCCAGGCATTTAGTCAGCTCTTGAGCCTTAGCCAAACTTTTGTTTGTCATTATTGGAAGTACACAATTATTCAGCGATCTTCTCCCTGTATCTTTCAGTGGCAAACGCAATGGCCAGCTCCACCTAGCATGGGGCAGTTTGGTTCCTCTGCTCTCCCAAACATCGCCATAGGTAGTCACCCTCAAAAGCAGAAGTCGGGAAACGTGGACGTTTCACAACTCGGCTTATATTCTAGCTTGGACATCTAACCCAGACAGTGCACACGTTAAGTCCTTTAAAAAGGGACTTTTAACAGCAGGGACCAGACGGGGACAGTGAGTGCTGCTGGCAGACACACCAGCTGTCCCCTCGGCTGCTCCTCTGCTCCAGGGGGACCAAGACATCCTTAGCAGGGCTGCAGGTAGAACTACCAACATAAGCAGCAGGCAGCCCAGCTCCCCAGCTGCACCACAGTATTATCTTGTTCTCCAGAACCTCAGCTCTCACTAATAATAAGTCAGTCACTGGTTGCTAAAGCAGGAGAAGAACACTCCCCCAAAAGGCCCATTTTGTTTCAACACACAGTACAGGTGTGCACAGGGCACCTGGATGCAAGCAGGACATTTTCCCTACTGGGAAAGCATGGCTCTTAAGTGGAAAATTATGAAGCTGTGAGGATCTTAACCACAAAAATTACCTAGTTTTTGCAGGAAATATGTTCCCTAAACCTATTCTTATGATGCGACTGCTTTCCCCCTATCAGCCTTCCTTTTTGCTGAGCTGCTTATGGGATTAACCTGTAAATCAAACTCTTCAGAAAAAACAAAGTTCATACGAATCTGTCGCCAATCTTCTTCCAAACTGGGGGGTGGAAAAGCCTCGTGAAAGTACTAAGAGTTCTGCTCTTAATTGGTAGACAATGAAGACAAATGCAAGGGGAGAAGGCTCTGAAAAGCTGTTTCAAAAAACACAAACAAAACCCCCAAAACCCACAAACAAACAAACAAAAAATCCAAAACAAAAAAACACATACCAGAGCCATACCCTAGAGTTTAGGATGGTGCTGCCTTCAGTAGCCTGTGCAATCCTCCGCTGGGAGTTAATGTCTCCAGGGCACAATCAGAGACCCCTTAGACCTCCTGGCTTAGGCAAAGGCTCCTGCAAGAAGCTGGGTGGAGGCGCAGGGTCCTCCCGCTCACCGCCATGCAGCGGGACGGCAGCCCCGCGGGCAGTGGGGACCCCGCAGCCCCTCCAGCAGCACTCGGCAGGGCGAACACAGAGGCCGTGCAGCGTTCCTGTGCGTAACGCAGAAAGCGAGGTAATGCTGGAAGAATTTCAAGCAAGCCTAATTTGTTTCTTCTAATTAGGACAAAAAAAAAAAAAATAATCTTTGAAATTGTAGCATTTGGTAAAGTTGTAAAGGAAACTTTAGTAGCGCTACAAAAACAAACCTGCCTTTTTCAGCTTGCTGCATGTTGTTGGTGCTGAATTTTTCCTAATAGCAGCTGTTCAGTTTCTGAGAAGCTGCTCTCATGGTGTGCAAGTTTTGAGGTCTCTTGCAGCATCTCCAACATTGCAAAAGAAAGAAAGATCCTCCCATTTTAGTCAAGCATGTGAGCGCTAAGCTCCTACAACTAAAATGATTTACTTTTATTTTATCTTCAGCATCTACATTCCATAGTGCACTTGAATTTTATTTTTCGAGTACAGAGCAATGGCAGGCAGCCAGTAAAGCCCTTCGCCGCCGAGGCGATGCTGCCGCTCTGTGGCTCCCGTGCGGACGGCCAGAACCAGCCTCCGCCTGCACATCACAGGGACTCCGGGGGCCTGCGTCCGCTTTCAAATGAAGTGCGTTCCCTTTGCATCACTCCTACTGTCCATGCTGTTTAGATCAGCTTGAAAGAGCCTTTCATCCTCTCTGACGGTACGCCGGAGCCAGGTCCTGCGCGTTAACGGGATGTGCGATTATGAAACGAACATCCATCTTGAAGGATCCGCACGGTAAGACAGCTCTTGGTCGCACAGCCGGGGGTACCAATCACTCAGGACACCCGTAACTCAAACGCAGCCACCCGGCTCAGCAAACAGCAGCTCCTTCCCTGTTCGTACTAAGAGGAATTGGAAAGAAGATGTCACTTGTCAGCTGTAAGTGTAGAGGACAGCGCTGAACAGGCCAGGCCAATTCTTTGTCACTGGGAGCGTCTCACTCAAGCTGGTCTTTCCACACACATCTTCCACTCCCCCCAAAACACTTAAATTCAGTTTAATGCAGGAATAAAAATCTCTGCCATCTGTTCCAAGCAGATCAGCTTCTCGGAACAACTGCTCCAGGCCTTTAAGGATCCATGGCCCGTCACCCAAGGCACCACGTGCACCTGCAGTGGGGACCCGGGTTGATGGTCCCCACTGGCCACGGTAACAGATCTGCTCTCATTTGCTTTTTGCCCAGCAGAGGCATTTTCCCACGCAGACTGCGTGAGCTGCGCCTTACAGACCCCATCCTTCACAATCCCTGCAGCAAAACATCTATTTTTTTCTTTCAGTATTCCAGATAGGCTTTCTGAGCTGTTGGCAGGTTGCCTTCGGGCAACCCAGAATGAAAAGCTGCTTGCGCCAACGGACTGCAGATTAAGTCAGACAACCCTTGCAATTAACCAAGAGTTACAGTGGCCACCCCAGTCCATACAGCAATAATCACCACAGATACAGGCAAAGCACCGCCAAACACCAAAAAACTGGAGATGAAGAGTACAAGTTTCAGAGACTATTGGCAAGTGGTTTTGATTTCCCTTCCTCATTCCTCCCCTTTTGTTTTTAAAGTTCAGCTTCTTCACTGTCTCCTATCCTCAAGCACTCAAGCAGCAAATTGAGATTAGAGAGAAGACATCTGAACAAACAGCTTCTCCTGCCTTCCAAAATTAACTCCAAAGCTCTTAAAAGTAGCTCTAAATACATTGTTTTAAGATAGTGCAAGCTAAGGGGTGAACTATAGCAGTGCCGTTTAAGGCACTTTTGGTAATACGGATCAGTCATGAAAATGCTTTTGCAAACACTATGGCTTGTCTCCAGCTGCAAGCAGGAGAGCAGGTGTTACTCCTTCACTTTTCCCTTTTGCAAGAGAAGAGAGGAGGAATACGCAGGGAAGCAGCAGGAGGTTTCCTAGAAAACACTGGGTTTGGTCAGAACTAGCGCAGGAAATGAAGCAGCTGCAGAAAAACCTTTTCAATTGTCCAGCTGGAAGAAACAGTCGAAAGTGATGTTCCTAAACCAACGGGCCGCAACAGGATCTCCCCTGGAAATCTAGATAAGAGACTATCTGCTGAGGGCTGGCTGGCCCATAGGCAGTCAAGAACTGATTCCATTTTAACGGGCATTCGTCCTTAGGTTAATGACACTAGCAGAAAGTACTGTGACATGCCCACAAGCCTGCAATTTCCAAACCCACTCTGCTGCCTGATGTCACGCCTCTCCATATATCCCCATCCTAATGGCATTCTGAAGCAGCGGAGACAGCAAAAATGGCAACACCATTTCTAGGAATAGAGCCTAACTCATTAAGCTAATAAAGTAATGTAAAGGACATGACGGCTTTTTCTGTACGTGGCACCAAATCCCGTAACAACTCATCTAAAAACTGCCCTGTTTAGTACCTGTAGCGACGCAGTGTCATGCTAGTGGAAACCTCACTTCAATTATTAAAGCTGAAAAATTCTATGGCTAAGTATAGTTGTCAGTGTACTCTCGTTATCCGGCAATATAACAACAAGAAAGCTATTATTTGCCTCTTTGCCTTGCGTTGCTTAAACTTCTCATTGTGTTCTTATTCCTAATTTTGCAGGAGCTTTCTGCAGAAGGAGCCCCGTCTGGTACCTAGAAAGCATAACGCATATGAAAAGCACTGTTTAAATAAAGCAACTGATGCATGGCAAGAGAGACATCAAATTACCACCTAAGCGTTGCTTATGCAAACACATCAGCAGGTACTGATGAACTGCAGTCACTTCTGCATGCGTCTTGTTATCCTGAACTTTCGGGGCTATGACAATTTACATTAGATGATAATTCATCTGTGGAGCTCAGACATATTTTTAATATGTTCTGTGATAACTTCCATTAGCCTCTGTAGTTTGTTCAAAAGCTCCGTGGGTATAGGCTGGAAAAGCTACCTACATTTCACAGAAATTGCCAACTATGCTGCTGTTTGGGATGGGACCCAGAGCACATACTGTACATCTCAAGAAGTCCCTCCCAAGTCAGTAATAAGTCACCTTGTAAATTAATCATCTGCAAGAGGCTGAACGGGACCTGCAATAATTGAGAAAGAGGGAATGTTCATTTTTTTTGAAGGTGAGAATAACCCCCTGACAAGATGTTACTCAAACGCAAGCCTGTTTCGTAAAAGGAAGCAGCGGATTACGCTTTCATTCCTGTATTTCCAGTGCCACCTTCTGTACAGAAGAGGAAACCTCTCAGGAGCTCCAAGGAATGAAACTGGAAAATTCTTCCCCACCCACATGCGAACACAGTCACTACTGAAATTAAATGCTGAAAGATCTACATTTTCAGTAGCTCAACAGCAGATTGAGTTGTGTGCTTAAGACACCCACATGTGCCGAAAACTTCTAATTTTACAAAGAAAGTACATCAACTTCACTTTGTGTTTTCCATAAATTCATACAGCTTCTGGGATGACATGTAATGGATGAGAGAAATAAACATCCATTATTGTCAAAAAAATTGAACCGAAGCATAAATCTGGCTATAAATATAAAAAATACTTGTTTGAATGAATTCACGGGACCATAATTAAAGTATGTGAACAGGGATAGTTGTTTTTCTTCCCTGTGTCATCCCGAGTCTTTCCCCAGGGAAAGGTCTGAAGTGATTTTCAGTTCCATGAGACTGCCTTACAGACACGGTGCACTGCCTGTGCTTTGGCAACGCACACCTCGTCCTCGAATACTCAACTTCATCCAGTAGCACGTACAAATGACTGCTCTACACATTCACTGTGAATAGTTTTTCACGTTGTATCAAGAGTTCACAAGTATTAAAAGAAAAAAAAAAAATCACCCCTAAACTGGATTTTCTTGTCCCTAGTTCCAAATTTAAAGACCTAACCTGCTTTTTATTAGCAGCTGCCTTGATTGCTTCTTAAGCCACAGAAAGCCATCCATCAGAGCTGGATCTGCACCAGCGACTAGCAGAGATGCCAGGACGCCCCATCATTGGCAGTGTTCAAAGTCAGGTTGGAGGGAGCTTTGAGCAACCTGAAGTAGTGAAAGATGTCCCTGCCCATGGCAGGGGGGCCAGAGTAGATGATCTTTAAAGCTCCCTTCCAACCCAAACCATTCTGTGACTTCATTCTTCATTCTACTTTCCAACAGTGCCTAGAAAATTACTTGATAAATTACACTTAGGAGGTTTTCCAATGAGTACTATTCAGCATGATTATCTGGTACATACAGACTTTCATTAAAATGACAGACAAGGTCTTATCAGCTTCCCTAATAGATGTACCGCACTGTTCTGCCATATCCGATAAGCTCTGGAGATGATTTGGAACGGCCTTAAAACATCTAACCGCTTTTAATTGGGGTCAGAGTGACACGGCTCACACACGGGTGGCAGCAGGGCCGCCAGCATGGCCAGCGAGCACCCCGGGGACGGCGCTGAGCACCCCGGCCGGGCAGAGCTGCCGCGGGCGGATGGCACTGGGGCACTCGCCGCAAGTGGCCCCAGCTGCTCCCCGGGGGAGCGGGCAGGGCGGCATCCCCTCGGGCTTCTCTGACCTTCAATTTCGTCTAATTGACACGAAGCCAGTAGAGCAGGGAAGAAGAAAGGGTGCTGGTTTTCCCCAGTCACGTGCAAACACCTGATCTCTGCTCCCTTCCCACTCTGCAGAGCACGGTTGAGGCAGGGCAGCTGGGTCTGCTCCGGGTTCTGCCATTCATCGTGGGTCCCAAATTTTCCTTGCTTAGGTCAGTCGTTTTCAAACCAGGAGAGGCAGAACATCAGCGTGGTGACTTACGTTTGGTTATGGGTTTGCAGCAGTCAGCTGGAAGCCTAGAGGGCTGAAAGCTGCTCCTTGCCACTGCATTTGTGACCCACTTAGGTACTCCACATGAAGTTTTAGGTGTGATTTTGTGCTGCTCNTTAAATATTCTAGGGCTGAACTGAAGAAGGTTCTTCAGCTAAAACTAGAAGAGCTTCCTGTCCAGAAAACATAACCCCAAACTAGAGACGAGACTGAGCTCAGGGGCCTCTGGGGAAAAGGATCTGCGACATCTGGGTTTGTATTTCACCTGATGAGTAAGACTCCCAGCAGTTGAGCTCTCTCAAGCACATTATTTAAGGATTTGCTCAGTCTCAGCTATAGAAGTGAACAATTTCGCTCAATTAATATCCCCCCAAATCCTCTGAAACCTGGTGGTTTAGGCGGTTGTTTCCACAACACTTGCAGGTTTTTTTTAAACTGTAAGAGTGGGTGAAGCAATTCCAGGTGAGAAGTCTGTTTTGAATTGTTTTCCAGTTGTCTGGAGAATTTGAGTTACACACACACACACACACACCCCCCGACCAAGCTTTAGAGTCCAGATTCAGCTGCTAATTCCCAGCTTGCCCATCTGCCAGGTCTAGACAAGATTTCTGTACCTTTAAAATGTACACCTAAACTGCTGGCTTATCTTTAACTGTCAACATTGGCTCACACTATTTAATTTTAAAACCTAACTTTTTAAGCCTCTCACGGTTGATACTGGTCCGTCTACGAGGAAGCGCCAATAATTTTGCGCTGCATAATAATTGTCTTGTGTTTTACCAGATATGCTTTATCTGCTCTGCCGTGCCAGCTGCTCCCCGGAGAGAGGGTGGTGGTACAGCTACCGCGGGCGCATCAGCCCCGACCGGGAAGCGGTGACACGGTAGGGTCTCCGGATTCCTCCCACCCACCCCAGCTCAGTTAGGAGATGGCGGCTGACTTCAATAGCCCTCTTATAATTTGAGCTGAATACATGCAAGGTGTTCTGACACCTCAGGGAAGAAGAATGCCGCTTCTGCTCTGTCATTAAACAAATCGTCTGTACTCAGAGGGTCTAAAAGGTACCTTTTACGACTGAAGATGAAGCCCTGCCTGTTTTTGCCTGCTGTCTGCATTAATTACAAAGCAGAATGTTTGATGTCATGTGTACTAAATGAATACATACAATTTTTTTTACTGACCAAAGAAAGTTAAGTTATGAAAAAACAGTTTTGTTATTACAGGATACACTCTTGCCACTGAAAATGCAAGGAAGAAAACCCAGAAGATTCCCATTTTTGCTTAAGCCAGTTACAAGTGTTTCCAGAGTACAGACACAAGACTCCAGGCAGGCTCACCAGTGCCGAAGGGCTCCATGGATTTGCAGTTTCTCATATTCAGTTGTGCACAGGGGTTCGAACGGAGCTCTTGTTCCCGGTCCTCATAATCTCCCCCATAAATAGCTCTTTCAGTGGCTTACCCCATCCTAAAATGTAAGTTTTGCATCTTTTTCCCAGACCGCTTACGAGGACATCGACAGCCACAAAGCCCAACATCCCCGGACCTCCTTGACTCACGCAACCGCCCTCCGCAGCCGCAGCTGCTCCCGGCACGGAGGCCCACGCCGGGCGAAGCGAAACGCGAAAGTGAAACGCGAAAGCGACGGGCGGGGGCTGGGAGAGCAGCCCGGCCAGCCCCGCCATGAACTACGGAGCGTGCTTCGCCGCTGGCTGCCTTCTGTGCATCGGTACGTACCCCTTCTCAGCTCGCTTCGGGAAGGGGGGGTGCATGGCTGCACCCCGCACCCGCGGGTCCCGCTCGCGGCCGGCTGTAGAGGAGGCGGTGGCCTTCCCGGCACGACAGATCCCCCGAGCCAGACAGCAGCTAGGGCATTCCAGCAGTGGCGGATTTGTTGTGTAGTTCTAGTTTGAAATGTTTTCACCACAGAGTGGGTAGTAATCAAGAACCTGGAAGGTGTTTTAAGTAGCTCCAAAGCTAACAGAAAAAAAAAAAAAAAAACAACAAAAAAAAAACCAACCCTTGACATTTCCAGAAGTGAAACGGACCCAAAGGTCTTTTCATTAAAAAGTAACTCAGGGTTTCCCAGCCATTTGTTATGGACTATGTAAAATAAGCTGACCCAGTTTCAGAAACTGGATCGGGTCAAGGCGACTCCAGCTTCTGCTTTGCCCAGGAAAAACGGAAGCGGAGCACGTTTCAGTGAGCTGGTGGGCTTTACAGGGCAGCTGTGTTTACCTCCAGCACACACAGCGTTTGCGGGCACAGCTGGGGACATGCTGCTGCACGCTCATTACTCAATTCACATATGCAAGATGGGTTCATTTTCCGAGTCTTTTGTTTTGCTTTGGTCCAGTAAAACTTTGCCTTCTCTCCTATGTTCCCCAGCTAATTTAACAGCCCCTGCATAGTACAACAGTAACGTTTCTCACTCCAGCAGCTTCACCATCCCTAATCGCCTTGCCTGCTTCCTCCAGTTTCAAAAAGTCTCGTTAAGCCAAAATTACCGTGGTTGTGCGTAGCCCTGCTGCAGAGCAGAGCAAGACAATATTCACACGTTGCTACTCCCGCTTCCTCAATCAGCTCTCCCTAAGACACCCACAGTAATTAAGGAACGCCCGAAATCAAGGTTCTTACTAACAGTCCTTGTACCATTATCATTCAGGCTGTATCGAGCCTCTGTTCCTAAACTCCATAGCAAAACGCTCCCCTTACGGCAGAGGGGTCCAAGCAATTCACAATACATTGTCTGTAATTAGGAAGTACTTCGCAGTTTCACTTTCGCTGTCCTGTACCAAGGAGCAAAAGCGACCTCTGCGCCAGAAGCGCCGCTGTATTTCAGAGCCCTCCGTATCGGCTGTCCGGATGAGGCAGGTACAGCTCCCAGCTCAGACGAGTGACTAACGTCTACCCTTAACCTCAGCGCCCGGCGTAAGCCGTTCCCGCTCAGCCCCAGCCTGGATTTCCTCACCGCCAGTGCTCCCGGCGCTTCTGGGAGCAGCAGTTCCAAAGGGCTCTGCAGCTCCTTCGGAGAGCACCCAGGCGTCTGGAAACCTCGGCCGCGAGAAAAGCATTCGCTGCCAGCAGGTTTCCCTGCATTGCTCTTCACATCGTTATTCTTCCCTTTCAACTCTTGGAACAAACATTATTTTAATATGATAGTCATTAAAAGGTTATATTTTAATGAAAGGAAGGTATTTAAGTTTATTTTTTTAAAAAAAAAAAAAGCATTCCCTGACATAACCAGCCTGCCATGAGCTAAATGGATTCATTACACGTGTAGGGTACTGGCTACGCGATTTTTCTGCTACTAGTAAGCGCAGCTTTGTTAACTCTTTCGAGGTCAGCCGTGATTCTTTTAAAATAGCTCGCGTACGCATGGCCATGTCTTTCAGGACTCGTGGGGAGCCCAAATGGGATCGCAACAGCAGGCCCAAGTTTCAGGAGAAGCAGGCAACTTCCCTGTGTGTTTGAGACAAGCAAGATCAGCGCCCTGTCAAAAGAGACAGAGGTCATCAGGCTGAACATCTGGCTCCTGCTGGGCAGAACTGGATCAAAAGATGGCCAAAGGTCGCAGCCAGAAAGCCTTCCTCCAGACAACATTCCTTCCTTTATTGTACAAGGTGAGTTATTTGCTCCTCAAGTGAGGAAGCCTTGCTCCTCATCAACACGAGAAGTCGCAGGCAGCATCCTGCAAAAGGGGCAACAGGCCCTGTTCCTGGCACCTGCAGGCTGCCCACCACTGCTAGCAGCAGAAGCATTGTGGAATAGCAGAGGTGCCCCTCTGCTCCTTTTTGCCAGGACTAGGGGTGATCTTGGTTTTGATGCCCCACCTGAGGTGATGCTAGTTGCATCCGCAGTGATAAAAAAAGCCAGTGATGCTCTGGAAGATTCAGAATTGGCATTTGCCTCGGAGTATTTTTGCCTAGATTCGCTGTGTTTTGGGTACTAAAGATTAAAAAAAATAAAAATCAGCATTTCGAAACTCAGTGCCTCGCTAGATTTCACATTCCTGTGAAGTCTTGTCCTTGGACTTAAAAATATCACCTTATGGAAGTCTGATGTTGGGTGACACACAGCTTGTCCCCCACTACACACGGAATAGAACAGGAGTCGGGCATCCCCTCTTCCAGGCGAGGTCCCCAGAGCCTCTGCGGTCCAGCCAGTGGGATGCTGCTCCTTGCAGAAGTGAGACAGAAGGGACACAGCTAATTCATGGAGGAGCTGGCTCTTCAGGGGCTGGTACGATGGGACAGACCAAGAGCAGTGTAGATGGAGGCTGGGCAGGACTGTGTCAAGAGCTGCATGTAGATGTGGGCTGGGTTTGCTGCACATTTAGATGGGCTGGGATCAAAACAAGTCCACGCATGTTTTTTTTCTTACAGAGTCCTCGGTGGACATTCTTCAGTATGCAAATGAGGATATCGACATGCTTGACTGTAAGATCAGCACTTACTTTGCAGCAGACACTCAGATCATCTGGCCTGGGAGAGAAGTCAGAGCCAACAGTTCAGACTCCTGGTTCACGTGCACCTTGAAACACACAGCTGGAAAATACACGGTTACAGCCTTACTCGTGCAAGCCCAGGAAGAAAAAGAGAACCCAAATCCCGGACAGCTTTTCCCAGGCATTGCACAGCAATCACACCTTTCAGGTAACAGAAGTAACATTCCCCTGGGGACTTTCATACACTCAAAGTATTGAAGGGAAATGCAGCTGGCCAGGGCATTGCAGCTGCAGTCCCAAAAGTTAGTTTGTGAACAGCTACTACTGCTGTACCCCAAACCTGAGACCTTTACAGAAAGGATTATATGGAGGAAACCTGCCTTTTCCTCCCCATCTACACTGGGGTGTTAGAAATTCATCCTCTGGTTTTATACAGGGCACCAGTGGTCACCTCCGTGTCGCTTCCCAATGCTTAGCTTTTGGACCTCTGTGATTATGCACCTCAGTCTATTTTTAAAAGCCTCCCAAGTCGACAAACAGTTTAAGCTAGCTTTTTAACATACTGTAAGACAAAATGCTTTTATTAAAAAGCATATGTTCTCCCTTGCGTTGAGGATCATGCATACATTGCAGGAGCTAGTAACTTCAAACTAGCTCCTCAAAAGCGTAATTGTTTTCTATTTATATATTTCCATACCATCATCACTAAAAGCCCTAAGAGCAAATACTTAAATCACCAACGCTCTAGCATAGCCATACCCATTAAGCCTTATCTTAGTCTTCCAGCAGACAGAGCACTCTTCACGGTGTTTGCAGGGAAAGCAAGCTCTGCGGTCTAAGCTGCCCTTTTACGCCTGGGGAGACGTTTCGGGTGAAGAAACCGAAAAAAGATGGTCAGCTGGCACGTGCAGAGGGATGGCAAGTCAGGGTCAGAACAAGCGAGCGAGGCTCTAGTTCCCATCTCCAGACCACAGACTTGTGTTGCTTATTCCCCCCCCCTCCCCGGGCCTGGTGTTACCTGATCAAGAGATAGAGAGCTTAAAATAGCAGGAGGAAGGCTCTGAGGTCAAGCAGCCCTGATGCGCTGGCTGGGCTGCTGCAGCAAGGAGGCTCCCAGCACGGACTCGCAGCCCCGTCCCCATGCAGCCTCCCCAGCAGGGCTCTGGCAGGGTTCAGCACACAGGAGCGGGCAGCTGCCCGAGCAGGCAGCCGGTGGTAGGGCTCAGCACCGCGCATCGCTGCGGGGAGCCGCGGAGCCCGTCGCCGGCACGTACAAACACCCCGCCTACGCACCAAGCTCCTCAGATTCTCCCACTCCCCTTGGCCCACATCAGCCTTTCCCCCGCCCCTTGGAAAAAGAAATGATTTAAATTGATTTCTTACCACATCGGGAGCACTCTACTGAGCCTGCAGAGCCTCGCGAGGCCCAAGCAGACAAAGCACGGCAGAAACTCAGCTGGGGAGCCAAGAGAAGGACAGCCCTTCCCAGCGCCCGCCTGCAGGCAGCCTGCCCAACCTTGCTGCTGCCGCCCAGCTGCCTGTCATGGCCTCCCCAGCCGGTCCCCGGGCCGCGCAGCTGACTGCCATTTGCCACCCCAGGTGTCTGGATGCTCTTTAAGCACTTCCCAGCGGTGAGGTCACCCCATGCCCTCTCCCTCACGGCTTTTAGGTTTGCAATGACTTCCAAAGCAGCAGTCAGCGCGGTGGGGAGGAAATGCTGCTTCGTTAAACCTTCCGTTGCAGTAAGAGTCGAGGAGAGCTTACTACATCTGTTATTCTGCCACGTAAATGAGGCGAGAACAAAGTATAACGCGGCAGTGGCTCAGGGACAGGAGAAAAGAGTTATAAAAATGCCTCTCGGGCAGTATTAGGCTGCGGCCTTCCTGACTAACGCAGCCCCGCATCCAAACTCATCACGTCCCACGGCTGTGCACAAAACGGGAAGATCTTGTGGCCCGGCGGGGTAACGGCTTGCACCAGTGAGTTTCGAAGCGGGTCAGCCCGCCTAGGGTCTGCGGTACCGCCGCGGGTCCCCTGGTGGCCACCGGCCCCCGCTGGCACTCCCC
>VZTL01040197.1:20405-40928 GCA_013400535.1 Scopus umbretta
GGCCCCCCCCCCCCCCCGTTCGCACAGCTGCCCGAAGCCCCCAGCCCCTCAGCGCCGTCTTTCCCTTCCAGCGCTGCTCCTGGTGCGCACGGCGCCCGCCCTCCTCCGCTCGGCCCTGGCCAGGGATGTCTGGCTGGGCTGCGCCTTCTCCAGCGACGGCCAGGCAGAGGCGAGCGTCCAGTGGGTATTGCGCCAGAAAGGGGGGCACAGGGAGCGCCTGTTCGCTTACGGTGGATCCAGCAAGCGGGTGGAACACGTGGCTCGCCGGGCTGAGGTGGTCCCGGAGGAAATCCCCAAGGGAAACGCTTCTCTCTTACTAAGAAATACGGAACTGAGAGATGAAGGAACCTACTCTTGCTTGGTGTCAGTGGCTTCTCTTACTGCGGAACAGACGATCCAGCTGCAGATAGAAGGTAATAGCATGGGCTGGGGATTTTTGGTTTTTTAAGACTGGCAGGAAGTGCTGAGGCACGTAGCACGTAAAACCGTATTTGGTTTTGTTTAATGATGGAGACAGAACTTAGAAGTTGAGAGACTTAGCAGTGCAATAAATTTTCACTCACCAGAAAAGCCCACAGTGACTGTCAACGTTAACTCCCTGTCGCTGGTGGAAGGAGAGCAGCACAAGCTAGTCTGCAATATCAAGCACTACTACCCACACAACATCCAGGCTCAGTGGCTCCGGGAGCCAAAGGACTCCTGGAAGGTCCCCGATGTCATGAAGAATGTTCTCTCGAGCAGCAAGCAGCAGAGCAGCAATGGCACCTACAGCTCCTCCAGATACTTTCTGCTCACAGCATCCCTGAAGGACGATGGCCATAAGTACACGTGCTGGGTAGACCACCAGAGCCTGCAGTCCCCCATCAGAAGAAGCGTGACTGTGGAGGTCAGAGGTACGCTGCTCTCCTGGGGACATTCTGCCCTGCACGCTTGACCCCGTGGGATTGCCAGGCGGGAACTTTCTACTGATCTTTCCCCTTTCGCAGTCTTACTTTCCACTGCTCTCCCCCCCCCCCCCCGCACAAAACAAAAAAAACNNNGTCCCCCACCCCCCCCCCCCCCCCCAAAAAAAAAAAAAAAAAATCCAACAAAATATTCTTTTTTTCATCAGACTTTCTGCCGTCTTGATGAAAAACAACAGAACTGACTCCTTGATTCAAAATTAAACAAATGAGACAGACCACTTTTTTTACTAAAATGTCCATTTTTCAGGGAAGTCAGTTCCTGGGCAGTTCTGGCCCATAATTAACAGTCTTTTCGATAAGCAAGAGCCAGGTCTCTTTTGAAGCATCTACCAGATGCCCTTAGCAAAACATAGAGAACTCCCTGAAAATGAAATGCGAGGAGGGTTTTTTTGTCTTGGGCAACATATGAGATAGTCTTTGCAGAGGGGATTGAATGAGGACATCATTTCGTACCGAACGTCAGTGGAAACCTCATGCCAGGGTATTTGGGGTAAATCTAAATTTGGCCTTTAATTCAGTGGGATCGGTGGACTCCAATAAAATCTCCTGCAGCCCGATTGCGGTTGCAGGATCACCACCTGCCTGCTGGGGCTCATTCTCACCCCGATCCCCTGCAGTCGACCTATACGAGCTGCTGCTCCCGTCCCCTGTGCCCGATGGCAGCGTGGCCGGGGTCGGGCACCGCAGCCGTCATGTGTCTCTGCCATTCTTCTTTCTTTTGTTCGTGGGCAGAAGCTACCCCCGCCGCCTGGCTGCTGCTCCTCCTCAGCCTCGCCGCGGGCCTCGCAGGCGCCCTGTGCTACCATCACAAAGGTAAAATAACCTGCAGGCTACCAAATCCGGGCTGTGGGGAGGGAAGGCGTCTGCTGGTGGTGGCACCGCTGTGCCAGCTGTCCCCACGGTGGGTGGCTGAGGCTCTCCCCAGGACCCGTGTTGCCAAACTGAGTTACCGGTGCTGGGCGGTGGAAGCCGTGCTTTGTCTTCTTCTAGTCACAATCTCTTTTTTTTCCCCTTTTTCCCTGCCCTAGTGAGGAGCACTGCTAAGGTAGGTGTGTTTTTTGTTTTCCATTTTCTACCTGAAACACGCTCGGTGCTTTCCATTTCCGTTTGCTAATTCATCGCTCTTTTACCCTCCAGCCCAAACCTTACTAGAGATGGGACCTCCGGTGCCAGCCAGGTAAGGAGCAGAGCTTCTCTAAAGAGCGCACAAAAAATGATGGGTGCCAAACCTGGAAGGGAGGGTGGAAAGCAGCAGCATGAAAGGCTGCAGTCCTTCAAGGCATCCTGGAGCAGAGGGGAGGAGGACAATTGGGACAACATTTTTTCTGGAGTCTGTGGTAACCACGGCAGTAGGATGGGGACTCTCAGATGCGATAGACAGCGGGGAAGAGAGGGCAGCAAAACTGAGACAGCATTCAGTATTGTGTACGGCAGGATGAGATGAGCACTCGATCTACATCCTTACACCATCCATTCTTGTTCAGTCTGGTCTTTGTCTGAAACTTCCTTTGGTAATTGCTGGCTTGAGCACATAAAGCTGTCACAAGCATATCCCAAGAGCAGTGCCTGTTGAGGTAGCCGGCAAAGGCCCTCTTTGTGCTAGGCACAGCATGTTGTCCTTGGCGAAAAACAGGCTAAGAGCAGGAGGAAAGAAACCATATCCCTGTCTGACATGCAAAATTTTGAAGGTTGCTCAGTGTCGGGGTAGGCTCGACTCCTCTCCTGATTTCAGCGGACGGTAAGGGGGGCACACAGAAGCCTCCTGTGACTCCTGGGCTGTCTGCTCTAAAGGTGAAGAGCTGCTTTCTCCACGGTTGGTGTGGCAGGCATAGACCACCCCTGATGGCTCACCCAAAGTCTTTTCTTCTCCCTCTTTATGCAGGCAAGTCTGGCGCTTCGCTCATGACTCTGCAAAGTCATGGAAATTGCTCAGTTGGCATATGTTTAAAGTCTGGCAGGAGGCAACCAAAAACCCAACCAGTTAGGTTGGATCTTTTGAAAGAAACAAATTGCCTGAGCAGGGTACATTTCCATCATTTTTTTCTGGTAACATGCTCGGATTTTAGAATATTTTCTTATGAAAACGAGCACCAGCTGGCTAATTTTGACAAAGGCATACAATACTCAGATATAGTGAAGTTCCTGCAAGGTCATTTGTTTTCTTTGAAATAGAAGTCCATGCAGAGGAAGAAGGCCTTGGCAAGGGAAACGATACAGCATGGCTCAAGTGGTATTGTCATAGGGTCTGGGGAGAAAAGAAAGGAAGTATGTGCAGAAGCTTTAATAAATATCCTTCTCATAGGAGCAGCTTTAGTGGGAGCTGCATTGTCCCAGAAACCCAAAACAAATCCAGAGACTATTTGTTCGTTTTAATTTTTTATTCCCTTTTCTTCTGCTCTCCTTCAGGTTTAAAAGCGGCGAAAGATGGTTTTTCTGACCAATGAAGGAAAAAAAAGCCATAAAAGGACGAACGTGTTTATTCTGATTCATTGCAACCACAACAAAAAAGTAGTAATGAAAAATTTGAGAGAGGAGAAATATGCCCAGCACATTGCCAAAACCTCCACAACTCCTTTGCCTACAAATTCCAGTAACGATCAGTCACTAGCTATGCATGCACGTAGCAGGACTGATGCGCTGGCTGTTGCCAGCCCTCTGTAAAGCGCTCGCTGCTGCTTCACGTGAGTTTCGCCGTTCTCCTCAGGAAACCAGAACCTGACCACGGCCAGGGGAAAGAGGTGGCTTCGTCTTGGGCTGGACTCGCTTTGTTTCAGCCAGAGATGGAATTTGGCAACAGAGCGTCAGTGCGGGCTCATCATCCTCTGGACAAGGGGAGAATTTGGGTTTGGTAACCGAGAATAATTCTTACACCAATAAAGATTCGTTAAGAGAAACGGAATGGTTTAGGTTTTGTTTTGTTCTTCACCTGCCATTCCTGGTGGAAGCCAGCAGCTCTGACGAACGCGTCCCCGTACTCACGCTTTGCTCTAGGCAGGTGTGTGCAACGCAAGGTCCTGCGTCTTCAGTATGATGAAGGCTGGGGTGACCTCCCCTGCGCGCCGGCAGCAGCTCAAGCACTGCCTGAGCCCCTTTCCCGGGCAGTCTGTGCTCGGCTTTGCAGTGCCTGGGCGAGAGCAGCCGCAGCCCCAGTACGTCCCACCGCGCTGCTGCAGCCGGCACCCACCCGGGACCCCGTCTCAGCCCTCCCGGGGCACCCACCGGTGCACCCATGGAGCATCCCCCGTGGTGCCAGGCTGGGGTGGCCGCAGGGTCTGCGGACACCAGGCACCCGAGCCGGGCTGCTGCATTATGGAGGGTGAAGAAAATGCTCTTTGTGGTGGAATTTTTTTTTCCTGGCAAAGACAAGTCTTTTATTCTCGCAGGTACAAATTAATGGGTTTGTTCCCTTCGTCACAAAATGTTAAAAAACTAACACTCGCTAATAGCTTTGTGCTTCACTCGGTCTGAGCCGTGGGGAGAACGTACCAGACACGCCGCCTCCAAACAGTAACAGCTTTTTTCTTTGCGTCCTGGGAGGAAGAGATCTGGGAAATTAGGGGAATTTGAAAGGAGCCTGAGGAGCTGGAGAGAGAAAATCCAATTTCATAGTTAGCTCACGGAGGACGTCCAAAGGCAGCCAAGATGCCGGAGACTGACTAAGCTGGTTTAGACAAACTGAATTGCTGCCTGTTTATTTTCTTTACCACATGTGGGCTGGCTGCTGACAGGGACCAGTTTATATTGAGGGACTGGATTATATTGAGCTTTATGGGGCACTAATTCCAGTTGAAACAGAACATTTCACTCGATTAGAATTGCTATGCATTTGTAAAGGAGAAGCTGGGTCCTCCTCTGTTGATCTGGCCCTAGCGTTACGAGCATCAGCAGAGATGTCCTGATTTGCACCTTCTTGCACTTTGACGTGCCTCTGCTTTGTTTTGTGACTCAGTGTGAGCTCACCCAGATTCACACCAGTAACGGCTCAGCCCTGGACTATGCCGTCGCGTGGTTTTTACAGGGATGTAAAGACCACCACTCTCTGTTCGCAAAGAGCTCGGTCGCTTTATGGACATACACAACACAGTACACGTATGGACACAAAATATGTTATTTATTGTGAATTCTGCAAAGACACAGTTAAGCAACAAAATATACATTTGTGAACCTTTAGTTTTATACATAACAAATACAATCTGCTACCATAGCAATAAATTAAATGTACATTATTTACAACAGACATAGGCCACCAGGAACTACAAAGCACCGCCTCTCTACATAAAAATAAACTTTGTCAGATACATTTCTTCAAGATTTATTTTCACTCTATAAACTCTCTTCACATTCTAATGATATAAATTCAGCATTTCCCTTTGCAGGATATACGCAGTGCTACATTCATTAAAACATAATGAAAGCATGCTCTAGGACTGGGGAATGACAGACTCTTTGCCAGCTCTAGTGGAATAGAAGTTGGAACATCAGCAAAGCAACATGAGTGCAAGGTGTGATCTGCAGAGGCGCTGAGCTCTGACCAACCGCTGGTTTTAAAAGCAGTTATCAGCGCTAGGCACATCTCGCAGTCAAGCCGCAGACAGCCGAGAAACCTCAGCCCAGCTTAACAAGCCCATTCATGCCAGCGACGTGTCCTGGCCCCTTCACCTGCCATTCCTGACGACCCTCAAAGCTCTGGAAAGAAACTGAGTTTGTGCTTAGGATCCCGCCTTTTCGCTCAGAAAAAAAAGCACTTTCATGTTGTGCTTACGTGTAATCCTGTGCTTGACTTTGTGGGATTTCAAGAGGATGCAAGTACGTGCCAAGTGCTTTCCTGAACAAAAGCCCAGACGGAGCAGCAGCTTGCTGCCAGCTCTTGGCAGCTGCAAACCAGTCCCCAGGGCTCACGGAGGAGACGCTGACAGAGGGGAGCAGGGTTCCCTCCCTGAGGGAGGACTCGGAGCCTGCAGCACCAGCGCTGGGGAGGTGGACCTGGACCTGACCTGCCTCTGCCTCTCACCAAGGCCATGAACTAGTCCAAGCCAAGCAGGAGCCAGGGTGCAGCGGGAGCAAGCAGGGGACCGAAACCCCGGCAAGAGGGGAGCAACCCTCCTTGAGAGAAGAGACCTCCCCATGCAGCCAGGGCCTCCTCCGGTCCGCCCCGAGCCGCGTTTCTGAGCCCCTTCTGCTCCCTGTGCAAAGCCACTTCCGAGTCTGGTAGAAGTGACGTGCATGGAAACGGTGGGGATCAGAAAGGAAAATGCACTGCCCAGTAATTTTAGTGTCAGTTAAGGACCCTTTATATATATATATATTGTATATATATATATAAAAAAAAATCCCTTATATATACGTATATATATGTGTGTATGTGTGTGTCACTTATAAGCAGAAAACATTTTGCAATATATATACAGAAAAACCTTCACCCACTGCTGGAAGTGCAAATGCCTCCGAGGTTTAACACAACTGCTGGTCAGTCCCCAGCACCGCGACGGGACAACTGGGGGCAATTCAGGGGCTGAAAGTAGCACGCCGTGCACACCCAGCTGCGAGGCAGTGCAGGCAGGCAGAAACCACGCTAGAGCCTGGCTGGGACAGGATTAAAAGCCCAGTTAAAAGCCTGGATTTAAAAGCCCAGTTGCTATTAAGGATGTTGCAGGAGGTTTTTACAACCCGGCATGAGCGGTGCTGTTGAAAATGTCCCGCAGTACGCAGGAGCTGCTGGCAACCCTCGTGCCAGACCTTGGCTCCGGGCCCCGCTGCTGTTCCAGCAGGCTGGCGTGGGAAAGACAAGTCCAACGCACTGCACCTCTCTCCCTGAAGCTTCACGCTGTCCTGCCTGCCTGTTAATCCCGTTCAAATAATTCTGCAAATCAATCTAGGTCAAAAAGGAAGGTCACAGTTTCAAGTAAAAAAACAAAACCAAACATGAAAAACCCAGCTGACAGTAGCCACTGCATCTTCTGCTGAAAGATCTCACAGAGATCAACACTCATGCGAATGACAACATCTACAGAATCGAGCAACTTCTCTGGAAAAGAAAGCAAAACCAAGCACAGACCTTCAAAGCAAGTTGTTGCGCCAGCCAGTATTTCTCTGCGTGGCATAAGAAAACCAGACCAAAAGCTTCTAAGAGGAGGAACTGAGGAGGGGGTTGAAAGTGCTACCGAAGCATGGTCAGACAGAAGTGCTGAACAGCAAAGTAAGTGGAACCTGAGACATGTAGAGCTAGCTACGGACCGGGCCAGGCTAAGCACGCTGTGCTTTTCCTCTTTCAAAGAAAACCTCAAGATTTAAACTCTAGTTAAATGCAACTCGCTGAAAGCAGGAGGGAGTGTCCCCACTGGGGGTTATTGGTATTTACCAGTCCTACAGAGCGCACTTGGCGCCTGTGAAGCTGTTCTCCGCCTTTTCCACAGCGTGTTTTCCTCCTTTAATCTGGTTCCTCTCCCATTAGGGCTACAGCCTTTTCTTTTCAAAATGGATAAATTACATGCACGAGTGGGAGCACCTATATGAACGGAACAGCAAGGCTGTCAGACAGTACCATGCAGAGCCCCAGCTCGCAGAGCCGGTTCGGTTTGGCTTGGCTTGGCTTTGCTCTGGTCCAGAGGGAGGGGATGGGGGGGCGATGGTGTGCTTCTACAAACACTTGCCCCCAGAGCGAGGTGCGTCCCCAGGGAGCAGCCGCAGCCCCAGGCAGGCGGCCCTGGGAATCCCTCCTGCGGCGGCTGCCTGGGGCTGCTTCTAGGGGTGCAACTCCGCAGGCGTCTCCTAAAATTCGCTGTCAGATCCTTTTGTGCCCCTTGGAGCTCCAGCTGTGTAAAGTTAACTTTGGCACTCAAAGTTCTGTTTTCATTAGGAACCAGGAACTCAAAGAATTGCTTTCACTTGAGATTGAGAACCTTATTTCATGGGGGGTTTTGCAAAGGTCACAGATTGTGGTAAGGGGGAGGAGGGAGCATCTCTGCAGCATTACAGCGTAACTTTCAAAAAACTGATAAGGGAAATCTATGAGCAGTGTGAAATTCATGGACAGACTTCAGTAAACTTTAGACTAAGTTCCATAAAAGAGCAAAAGGATTTCTTGGCATGATGAGAGAGGTATTTTTTGGAAAAGGGCATTACAGGGAAGTCACCTTGCAGAATTCATGATCCTCATCTTTCAAAAGAAACAAAAGCACATTCAAAAGTAGAGGGGCAGATTCTGCAAGGGGTGGAGCGGCCTAATGCCATCCAAATCACTGGAGTTTTACGCATTTGCTTGCCTGGCGATCCAGCCTGTAGGGTAAAGCAGAGCCCACCGGGTAAATTCACTCTGAGTACCAGTTCTGGTATTTAGCTATACTACAGCTTTAGCTTTGGTTAATCTTTTCCAGGCCTGTGCTCTGAGTTTCAGGCAGGGAAAAAGCAGGGAGGCCGTATAAACCATTTCCCGAGCTGCCGAGAGAGGGTGAATCGGCCCCCATCACCGGCTCTGCTCCCCCAGGACCGGTTTGGACACCCTCCTCTTCTGCCAAGAACTACGTAAGCATGGAGTAAAGAGGCTGCATCTGCCCTAACAGTTTTGCAATGTGTCTAGCGAGCTGGATGGGGGCGGCAGCAGGGGAGCGGCTGGTGAGCTGCTGCAGCCCCCACTGCCCCGCGCCGGGAAGAGCTGCCCGGGCTGCACCGCGAGGGGAAGTTTTGCCCCATGGTCTCCAGGGAAGAGCGATGGCCAACGATGGGGTGGGGGAACTGCCCCAGGGCCAAGCAAACACGACTTCTGCCCTGACCATCTACCCTTCCAAAAAACAAAACCCAAAACCCGCCTGTTTCCCTACTGATAGTCACAAATAAAGCACGGAGGCACCCGAACTGCACAGGGGGTCCGTCCTGCTTGCCCTCTGCTCGAGAGGAGCCGGCAGGCAAGCTGGGAGGGGGGATGGATGGCGCCCGCCTGGCACCCATCAGCCGCAGCATGCAGAGGTGCCCGTGGGTCGGCACGGCGCGGCACGGCAGAAGGGACGCGGCCCCGGCTGCACGCGTGTTGGAAACGATCTCCTGCTGCGGCGCAGAGGGAGGGAGTGGCATGGGGGGGTTGCTGGCAGCAAGGGGTTCACCCGGTGGGAAGACGGCTGGGTCCCTGTCGGGGCAGAGATCGCGGCAAGGTGAGAGCTCCTTCCTGGCGCAGAGGTGCAGCCGGGAGGTGAGGGCATCTCGCCGCCCATGGCCAGGGCGTGCGTTTTCCCACGGGAGGTTGAAGAGTTTTCCCTTTGTTGAAACAAAAATTCTCTGCAAAGAAGAAAAAGACAAAAGTGTCAGAGGCTGTGGAAGGAGAATATTCTCGCTCCTGCAATGACAGACGAAGCGCCGGTCCCAGGGAGAGAGCCAAAGCCACGGCAGTGCCCATCCTCGAGACACCAGGCTGCCCACCGCCCCTGGGCTGGGAGAGGAGGAAACTCAGCGAGGAGCTGAAAGTCACAGCTTTTTTGAGACCCATGCTTTTGGAAATGGAAATTCCTCTCACGTTAAGTTTTATTGGCTCTTCTGCTCAGCTAGGAACTTCCTAATGAAAAACCCTGATTTTGTGACATAGGAAGATGCCAGGAACTGAAGCCTGTGAGAAAAACAGAAAATAAATTCCTCACGGCTTGCAAACATCTCCTGTGCGAAAGCACCCGCTCGTGCTGGTGGCTCGGCGCATGGGCAAAAGCCGTGCCGCCAGACGGAAAGTCGCCCAGCCACCCAGAGCCCAGGCTAATCACGCTGCACTCCCTTCACCTCCACTCATAAAATCCACATGGTAAATTGACTGTTTCCATCTGTTTTTTGGAAGGGGTAGGGACACTTGCTCTGCTTTTCCTCCCCCAGTGCACAAAGCAAAGCACAACAAACCTCATCCTCCCTGCAGAGGCGGGCACAAGCGTTTCACAAAGTCGTTAATGGGGAAAAACTGAAACCTACTGGGCTGTGGCACATCGTCTCCGAGACCAGGTGGCGGAAGCACTGTGGGAGCACCCAAGAGTACTCCAAAAGGAATACGTAAAGCTACACACCAGCGCCGACAGGCACAGACCTGTCTGTCATAAACCTCTACGGTTTTTCTCACTCAGTGCTGCCCTCATCTTGCAAAAGCGTTTAGGATGCCTTAAGATATATTGTTGAACACGTATTTAATAATAAACAGTGTGATTAGCCAGCGTTAGCTATACACACCTGACCACAGATGAGACGAGTGATTCTGCACAACACCGTGTTACAAACACTCACCTTTTACAAGTTCATGACTTCTTCCTGCTAGTGGCTCTAAATGAAAGAACAGAGCATGGGTTGCGTTGCAGACGAAGGGGCAAGAAGTCATGAAACCCCTTCCCCTCCCTCCCTGACGGCCCCCGCGGGCTCTGCCTCCTGCTCCGCAGCCCCCGCAAACCCCAGCCCGCCCCGCGCCGCCAGCGCCACGAGCCTGCAGCCGGGCAGGGCAGGACGCGGCCGCGCAGCATCTCGCCCGGTGAGAGCCACCGGCACCTACCGTGCTGGAGCTGCCGTGGCTGAGCTTGTCGAAGCGAAACTTCAGGTTTGACCTTGGAGAGTTCCTGTTCTTTAAATCTGCTGGAGGGAGCAGAAAAGCAAAGAAGAAAAATAATAATTTGTGAACAAAAATATTTGCTGAAGCGGCTTCAATAGACTGTCACGAGTGCTACCAATATTTAGTCTATCTTGCCTGAATGTTTGGCAAAATCTGTACATTAAATGTTTTTGATGGAACAAATTGAGGCTTAATTACATTTCAGTCTTTCTAGTGGAAATGCCACTGAAAAGGCTAAAAGAAATGACTGATCCGTATAATGTATGGGTGGATTTCCATGTTCTTGGCAGGAAAAATACAAAATAAACACTTTAAGCATTAAAAGAGGCTGGTTTAATAGTTCAGAAAATCGCTAATGAAATAAGGAGGAGGACCTGTGGGGTGCCCGAAAAGCCAGCCAGCCTGCGCTCTGCAGCCGAGCTTTCCCCCACATTGTTCCCAATTACAGAGCTGTTCAGGGTGGATTTGTGCCTCCCTGGCTGTTTCACAAACTGCTCCTCAGTTCATAATGTGTGTTTTCATTCATGGTGCCTTCCGGCAGGCGCGCTGCTGCACGAGGAAATTAAAGCCACGGTGATCTGCGGGCAAGGGGCGAGCGCTGCAGACATCCCCCAGCCCCAGCACCACCGCGCTGTCACCGGTGCCGTCACCGCAGGACACACCAACGCAGGGCCACCTCTGCCAATTTTACCCTGCTGAAGTGCACCTCATCTTGCAGATCGTCCGACTGAAACGGATGGAGTCGGTGGCGGAGTGAGTTAGCAGTAGGGGCAATGGAGCCAAGATCAAGAGAAGCTGCTTGTTTATTAAATAATTTGTGAGTCATGGCTCGGTCCTCGGAGACAGAGTTTCCACGACTACTGCACATGTCTGTCAGGGGAGAAGGGAGGAAACAAAACCACAGCAAAAGCCACCTCTGTGCTCTAATTTAGAAGGGAAACAAATCCGCTGTGCAAATACAGAAATAAAGCACAGGGGGCTGCCTCTCCAGAATAGCCCCGTCGGGACTGGGGTTGCCGGAGGAGCAAGGGCTTGCCCCGCATCCCGCGGGATGCCCGTCCTGCCAGGTCGAGCACCGCCGCTGCTGCGCCCCGTCACCTGCAGCAGCTGCCGGCACCCCAGGCGAGGCTGGGGAGGGGGTCCTCTCCATCCCAGAGCCACAGACCCCATCCCGACCCGCCGCTGCGGGACCCCGGGGGCGAAGGCAGAGCCAGTGCCTCCCCCCAGCCCTCCCGTGTCCCTGCGACCCACCTGTGGGGCTCCTGCTCATGATCACGGGGGTGGCCGCGGCCCCCACGCTCGGGCTCTCGCTGCCGGGCGAGGCGCTGTAGACAAACACGTCCTGCTTGAACGGCGACGCCGTAGACGGCTGGCTTCCCTGCGTGGGGAGAGACCGGGGCATGGCTTCCTCTCGTGCAGCCAGCTGTTCTCCCCACGCCCTGCTGACGCCTCATTGCACCCCTGCTCATCGCAGCCCCACGGTGTGCCCGCTCACGCGAGAGCGCCTCCTGACGGAGCAACCTCCCGGCCCCGCTGTGCCGAGTGCTGGGGCGTCCCACCGGCACCCCGACCCTCCTCTTCTCCGCACCCGGGGATGGGATTAAGCCCCTGGATGTCAGCGGGGAGGAGGCACCTGGGGGGGCCGCAGGACACTTCTCCCCCAGCACAGAGACCACCCCAGGGTCTGGAGGCAGCAGGAAGCCGAGGGGCGTGCGGAGCTGCGGGGCCCTGAGCCCGCGCGCGCTGCGGGGTGGGTTTGGTGCCTACCACGCTGTCGTACTCCTCCAGGGTCTCGCTCTCCCCCGCCGTGCTGCTGAAGCTGCTGGTGCTGGAGGAGGAACGGGAGATGTTTGACCTGCCGTTCTCTTTCAGCTTAATAAATGGCCTAGGAAGAGAGGCGACACAAAACGGAGAGCACGCGATGGTCACTCGGAAAGCCGTGTCCTTCGGGCTATGACAGCGGGGACAGACCCTCCTTGCGTACCCCCCCCCCCAAGCAAAGCAGCTGCCCTAGGGACAAACCTAGCGGGGTGTTTCTGTAAATAACCATTTCCAAGAGCGTGGGATAAAGTAGCTGGTGGGTGCCACCAGCAGAAACCCGTGGGTCAGGCCGACTCCCCGGTGGCAGGGAGGGAGGACTTGGGCAACTTCTGTCAAATACTGCTCTTTGCTCTTCTTCTTTTTAAAGACGGCTATTTTCAGACCATAAAGGAGCCTGTGCTCATGAATCACCACAATCTTTTTTTTCCTCCCTTAATATCAAACTTATTTATAGTAAAACCTGGAGACGGTTTTATTTGACAACGTCCCTGATGGTCTGTCAGCTGCAGGGTGACTTGAGCTCCAGTCCGAGGAGGACAGGGCTCCTCCTGGCTCACCTGTCTTTGTTGGGGCATATTTCAGGGGAGCTGGGGTTGGATGAAGTTTCAGATTTCATCTCTTGAGAAGAATGTCCCAAATCTGGCGTCTTCTGGGCTCCAGAAACGCTGTCGCTGAGGGCACAAAGAGACAGGTTGCGCGAGTTATACAAGAGACTTAAAAAGGATGGTCAAATTATACTCCCTAACACCGAATGCTAAACTGTAAGAGTAACAGATGCTCTCTGGATACCACCGCTTCAATTTAAAACAGAGGAAAGGGATCCAAGGCACCATTCCCTCGAACAGGGCAAAAGCAGCTCTCGTCGCTGGCATGTGTGGGAAGGGGAGGCTGTGCCCCAGGCAAGGTCTCCAGCACCCACCAACAGCTCCTCTAACGTTTAACACGCAATAGGAGCTTCTAACCTTAGTGACCAGGGCCATGTCAAACTTACCACCTTGTCCTGCTCTCCGCCTGGCTCTCAGACCCTGTGTGCAGGCGAGGGAACAGCCCCGAACGGCGCTTGATGGGGCTCCTGGACTGGTTTTTGGCAGCAGCTGCTGGTACAGGGGGCTGAAAGCACAGAACAGTCCAGGTTGGAGATCAAAGCTCCTTCCTAGAAGCTCGTAAGACTAAACACCCTACGAGGAATTTGCTGCCCACAATTCTCAGCCTGCGCATCTAGAAAATATGTAATGCCAGAATTTCTTCTATACCTCCTTTGTACTTTGGGGCTGAAAACCCCAGGAAGCTAATCTTCGGTTCTTCCACAAAACAAACCCAACTTGAACGCAGCACTCATAACGTCATGCTCTGCTCGCATCTTCTCCTCGCCCCTACATTCACTCCCTCCCCAGGGAACTGCCAGACTATGTCAGTGCAGCGCAGTGCTCTGCCAGGCTGGGGAGGGAGGGGCGGACAGAAGGACAGCGGGACGCGTGGCCGCACTCACCGAGAAGGTGGTCTTGGTCACCTCGCCACTGTTGTGTGCGATGCCCCCGCTGAGGCTGCCCGGGATGCCGCCACCGTGGTGCTTCTTCTGGCTGCCCACCATCGTCTCCATGGAGTGGCTGCGCACCCGGATGGCTCTCTGCGGCCAGACGGGACAGGGGACAGCAGGTCACCACCACTCTGCGGGGTGCCGACCCCAAACCCCCTCCCCAGCCCCAGGTCCCCCCCCAGGTACACGGGAGCGTGACCTGCTTGGTCCCCGAGAGCTGGCACACACCAACGATCCCACGAGTAACAGCAGCAGCCGTTGCTCCACGCAGCCCGAGGACGAGCTGCCCTTCGGGAAGCCACACAGCCAAGACGAGGTTGGGTTTTCCCCCCAGCGCCCCCACGATGCCGGGTGCGAGGGCTGAGGACTGCAGCTACGGGATCAGGAGCAGCAGACACGAGCCCCAGAGCCCTGCCTCCCGCCTGGCTGACCTCCCAAACCCCTCAGCAAGGACACGGTGACCACAGCCGAGTCGTAAGCCAGCATTTGGATGCACACGCTCCCCTGTGATTCTCCCTAGACTCGGAAAGGACGGGTGCTGCGAGGAGACTCCTGCCCTGCCTGCACCTCTCCTGCGCGCTGATGGACTTCTCCAACTTGCCCCGAAACATCCCCGGAGCTGGAGGCTTCACAGCCTCTTCACAAAAGTACTTCTGTTCTTCAGCATGCTTATGCTCAAAAAATACATTTAGCCTGAACCTCTTCTGCTGCTGGCTTGGCCCAGCCACCCTGTGACGGACCCACGGATGAGCTGCGCAGCATCATCCCCACAGCAGTCACAGCATGGTCACAGACCCTCCCTGCTCCCTGTGGTCTTCATTTCTCCAGACCAAGCAGCCCCCTTCCCTCACTCTTTTCACGCTGGCCGTGCAGCGCTGGGCACGGAGCACGGCAGGCCTGGGATCTCGGCTGGAAGCTACGCTGAGACTCGGCAATGTGGCCCAGGCGAGGGCGGTCCGGAGGAAAGCATACTTGGAGCTCGGGAGAGAGTCTCAGCGTAGCTTCCAGCCGAGATCCCGCCTGCACTCCGGCCTGCCGTGCTCCGTGCCAGCGCTGCACGGCTGTGCCAGCCGGGCAGGGCTTCTCCTGCTGCGTCCCCGCTGCTGGATGCAGCAAATCAACAGCCGTGACCGCTGCTGCGCCAAACTACTCCTGCAATCCAACCCCTTGGCCAAAGTGCCCATGGCCTCCTCCCAGGCCAGGCCGAGGGCTGCGTTTCCCACACAGCCTTAGGCACCTCGCTCACTCAGCAAAGCACAGCTTGTTCCCAGCTGCCCCAAAACATCCGTGTCCATTTTGGCACAGGCTGTTTTTTACAGGAGCCAGATGCCCAGCGCAAGGCCTTGTGCCCTTGTTCCCTCTGGCTGCCCCGGAGAGCTGGAGCGCCACCGGAGCTCCGCACGCCGAGGGATGCCCACAGCAGGGCGCGCCTCACCCGAGCACAGAGTGGAGGTGCCGAGTCCAACCCGCCTCCGCAGCAGAGCCCAGAGACGTGCTGTGCCAGGTCTGGACACCACGGGGATTCGCAGCCCCCACGGAGCTCTCCACGCTCCCCAGGAATGGGCCAACGGCCGGGCTCTGCGAACATCGTTGGCACAAGTGGGGGAAGAGGACTGCTGTAACCCGTTTCAACTCAAACTGTCGCAAGCAGAGCTGTGCATACCAGGGGCAGATCCGAACACTCGTCTGGGTGCTTAAACAGGACCTGAGCTATTTTTAAAGTCTTGTCTCAGTTGTTGTCCCAAGCACTTACAAATAGGACCACGAGATCTTCCGAAAGTCTGGCATACACTATGAAAAGCAGCAGTGAAATGCACAAGTTAAAAAAAAAAAATCCGTACCCATATTTTAATTACTGTAGTCACCATAGTAACAGGAGCCCAAAATGGACGGTGATGCCAGTGTGCCAATTACAAGAAAGTTGTTCTTCACAGCTATTCCCTTTGAATTGCTGCTGCTCTACCCGCCACGCCATGGCTACCTCTCCTCCAGCCCCTTGAGTCCCAGCTCAAGGCGAAGAGATTTTGGAGGAAACAAGCCATCAAGAGCCAGATTTCTGGAGATGCCCAGCACTGTCTCGATGGTGCACAGGCATCAGTGTGCTGCTGGCTCCAGGGGTTACCAAGCTGCAGGCAGACCTGCACTGGGGCAAGCAGGAGACACAGCCCCGAGCTCTCACCAAGCCCCAGTCCGTGCCGGGGACCATGGCCACCCTGACAGCCCCGCGCCGTCCCCTCCTGCCCATCCAGTAACAAACACCAAGCAAGAGTCCATCAGGCCTCATTTATTAGGGTCAGCAATTCATACAAAATTTGTCAGCGTTTGCAAATAAAAGTAACTGGTTGCTTGTTTTGCTGCCAGCAGCGCCGGCGGGCGCTCGTGCCATGCAGGCAGGAAGGTTCCTGCCTGGGGCTGCCGAGGCTGCGGAGCTCTGCAGGGCACCCCGACACCCCCTCCCGGGGGGCCTGGCCAGCGGCTCCTTTCCCCCATGGCGGAGAGGCAAAGGCACCCCTCTCTCTTGCTCAGAGCCCGGCAGAAACAAGCTCCGCTTTCGTCTGAGCAGCTGGTCCCCTCGTCACACGGCTGGGGAGGAAGGGGCTGCGGGCTGGGTCGTGGGTGTGAGGCACCAGGCAAAAAGAAACCGTGGGGATCGGGTCTCACCCCGTCCCGGCCCTCTTATTTACCCGTCTCTCCTCTCCCCCGGTCACTCTGACAGCGCGCGGTGGAGAACATAAGCTAGGATGCAGCCCAGCAGCGCGGTGCCAAGGCGGCCGGGCAAACGCAGCCCAGCCCAGCCCACGGAACTCACTGCCCGCCCCGGCGCACCCTGCAACGCCAAGAGAGCAAAGTCCACTTACTCGTACACAAAAAGCATGCAAAAAAAAATATTATCTAACATCAGTGTCTCAGACCCCGAGGTGAACACTGTGATGTGACTGTCCAGCATCTCGATTTCTACAACATATCTCGCACCTAAACAGGGGACACCTGAGCCTCCACCCACCCCCAGGGTGGGGGCCAGGGAGCTGCTCACCCCTCCTCTGCAGCCATCGGGTGCAGGATAAGGGGACTCGTCTCCTACCACCGCCCGTTTCTGTATACCGCAGAGAAAACTGTGCCTGTCAGGTAACTGCAGGAGCTGCCTCCGTACAGCCGCAGCCAGGGCAGCTCCCTGGCCCGGGACGGTGATGGCCACCCTGCACCAGCACCCGTCCCCGCTGCGGATGCAGCTAAAACGGCCTTTGCCCGGCAGAGCCGACGTGCCGGGAGCAGGGTGGGGAGAGGCCTGGGGGAACTGCACGGGCTGAAGCACAGCCACAGGCGTCACCCATGGCAGGGACACAGTGCCCTGGCTCGGGGGCTCTGTTGAACACCCACCCGTGAGCGCAACCCGGATTTACATGTGCCAGCCCTTCCCAGCCGCCTGCCCATCACTGTCGCAGGGAAGCCTCACCAGAGACTTCTGGCAACGGCGCATCCCCACGACTGAAGCGCTGCCCCTCCATTTTGAGGGACGTCCCCCGCTGCCCAGCTGGTCGTTGTCCCTACCTCCAAGGGTTGCTCAGTTTTGTCCACATCATTTTATCTCATTTCTTTTTCTCCTCCCTCGTTTTCTGCCAACCCACTCTGCCTTCTCTCCCCTTACACCCCCAATGCCCCCCAGCACACACCCAGCACCTCTCATTCTGTCCCCCTTTTAACAGGACAACCACCTCCCGCCTGCTGGCCACGGCAGCCGCCCCCAGACATCCTCCCCCCCAGCCCAAACGGCAGCCAGGGTGGCACAGCCCGGGGACACGAGCAGGACTTGCCCTACAGCAGCGGAGCCCGACTGCAGGCACAGCCCATGCCGGGGTGCCGGCCCTGGACCGAGACCCCTCCGAGACACAGTAAATGCCAGAAGACGCTGGCAGAAGAGGAGGTGCTCCAGGGCTCTGAAGAGGTCACCCTGATGGTGGCACTTGCCAACACCACAACCATGTCAGCCTGCGCCTGCTCCTGCTGGGAGCAGCTCGGGTGTCCGCTGGCTGAGCGGGTGCTGGTGGTGGTGAGCTCCTACCTCCTCCTGCTGCTCTCAGGGGACAGCTCTCATCCCCCGACACCACTCATCCACATCTTCCACTAAAACGCTCTTTGCCAGCCCTAACTGCATTTTAACTCTGCTGTTGGCAAGGGACGGGGGTTTACCTTGAAAGACTCCAGAAAGCCTCCGTGACCCCCATTCTCCAGTTTGTCCTCCTCGGGCCCCAGCCCCAGCATGGTTTGCGTGTGCCCGTGGAGCTCGTCGTGAAGGTTGTCCAGCAGGGCGGCCCGCGTCCGGTCCTGGGGGAGCGAGAACAGGCTCAGCCGGGGCCCCGAGGGAGGGGGCAGCGGCAGCGACCGGCTTGTCCGGTGGCCGAGGGCACCAGCGGCCCCATGGGACCCCGCGGCCATCAAGTGTGCAGAGACACGTGCACGCTTTCATCACTCGTCCCTGCAAGCGCTGACCCAGCTCAGCCGGGGAAACGCGGCTTTCAGGAGGAATTCTGAGAGCCTCCCTGAGCCCGCTGCGGTGCTGGGCAGGGATGGCTGGGCAGCGTTACCTCCAGCTTTGCAAACTTGTCCGACTTGCAGCAAGCATTCTCAGCATTGATGAGCTTGGTCAGCAGGAACTCCCGGAACTCGGGGCTCTGGGGGGGAGAGAGGTAAGGTGGAAAACACCAGCCAAAGACTCTGCATATCTGTTACCGGAGCTGTACCAGCCCAAAACCCAAGCTCACAGCACCCTGCAGACCCCTCCAGATGTGTGAGCATTGGTGGAAAATGCCGTATGGGCTCGGGGTGCCCTCCTGCACTGGCCATCACCCCCACGCTGACACGGGTGCCCCAGCAGCAGAGCTGCAGCTGCCACCTTGCACGGGTTACGCTGTGCAACGGTGCACAGCCTTCCGCCCTACCATAAACCCCCTGGGCCTCACTAGAAATCAAAATAAATGCACATAAATTCCAGAAGTCATGTTTTCCCTGAGCAGGTGTCCTCGGAAACAACTCGGACATACACACAGATTTTTTCCTTTTTATGGCTTGGAACATGCTTCCCGTCTCATCTCTTACTTTGTGAAATACTGGCGGGCTCGGCAGGGGTGGGCCAAAGGAGGGGACGTCTTCCCGGGCTGTGACAGACACCTGCGGAGCCAAGAGAAACGTGATTCCCACGGCTGCAGCAGGGCAGCCCCCGGCGCAGACACCCCTCTCCTGGAGGGCAGCAGGCGTGGGGCGGGCGATGCTCTCCCCAGCCCAGCCCCTGAGAGCCGAGGGGCGACCCAGAGCCCTCACCCTGCCGCGGAGACCGCTCCTCCCCAGCCCTCATCACTCCTGCTTTTGTGACAGGGTTAACCAGGCACACCTTTTTACATTTACTTCCAATGAATTCTGTTTTCATTTGTGGCTCCACGCAATGTGCTTTCAGTTTGAAAAATTATGCCTTGCTGGAGGTCTTCATAGCAAACAGAGAGATAACAGGGTTGATGCTACCTGCACTTGGGCGATGTGTTAGATGGGTATGAGCTGTTCTGAGGCTTATTCAAATACTGAGTAGCATCAGAAATCCTTAGTAAATGAGCACGCTATTATACATGCATGTATTTTATACACACATGTATGTATACACACACGCAATGTAATAGCGCATAGATAAATATACGTGTGTGTATACAGATGTGGAATACGCACATACCTATTCCAGCCAGGTACAACACTGGTTGTATCACTCAGCACACAGGCAGGGCAGGCACTGAGCAGCCGCCTCCAGACTTCAGCCTGAGATGCCGAAGTAAAAATCGGCACGTGCAAGCAGAGATTCCCCTCACCTTGTACGCCGTGTTATCTGCCTCGGGGTTTTCCACCTGCACAACGATGTAGGCGTGCAAGAAGTTGGAGGCGATCATGTCTGGGACAAACGGCGTGTTCTCTTCTTGGAAGATAATTGCCACAATGTCATTGCCAATGTGCCTCTTCCTCTGGAGCTAAGCGGAAAGGGGAAACATTTGGTCGGCAAAGCCGGGTGGCTCTGCTCCCTCGGGAGCAAACATCAGCTCCGGGTGCCCAGGCTGCCGCACGCTGGGGAGCCCACGTGGCTGCTGCCCGTGCCGCCGCCTGCCAGCCAAGGGTGCTGCGGCGCTGGGGCTCGGCGGCTGGCGGCGCTGGGCAGGGCAGCACCAGTGCATCCCGGCTCAGGCACTTTGGTGCAAGGAAGCTCATCCCTCTTACTTGTTGTGTGTCTCCTTCGGTAAAAGGCAGCTTTGTAGAGACGTGAAACATTATCTCCCTGTCCCTGAACACCGTGTACACAGACTCTGCTCCCGTCTGCCCGTGGCTGACATCCAGACCTCCTCGAAAACTGGAGACGAAGGGAGAGTCGGGGAGAAATGAAGAAATATTAATTGAAAGCTTAGCAGAGACTGCCGGCGGCTGTCAGGGGACAGGGTGATAGAACAAACCAGCTCGTTTTTCTTCATCTAGTAGCGAGCAAACGGGAGAGAACAAACCGTGCGTCATGTATTGTAACTAAGCATCGCTGTCACCAGTCTGAAATTCAGGGCGCGCGGCAGAGCCGTGCCAGTCGGCCAGAGCTGACCGCAGCCATGGGCGCCAGCCGT
>VZTL01040198.1:14916-24952 GCA_013400535.1 Scopus umbretta
GCATCAAGATTCTCAATAGTTGCGTAACGGTAGTCATACGCTTTGAAACAACATACATGAAGTGCATTATATTGACACTAAATATTAAGTTCCGATGCCTGGGGAGGGAATGTTTAATATGAAAATTTGCTACGTTTGCTCAAGGCTGAAATTGTTGTACTGTAGCATTCTCAAATTCCCGTCTGTGTTTTGCCTCAAGACAGATCGCTTCAACATGACAGAGACTTCCAAACTGTTTTTCTAGATCTTCTTTTATCAGCCAGATATAAAGAGACTGTCAACATTTTAATGAATTTTTTTAACTGCAAAAGATAAATATCAGTTTTTCTTCAAATGTCCTACTGAAAATGCAACAGTGCTTAACTTTATATATAAATAAAATGAAACCATATCTCCCAACCCAGCCCTAGTGAACTTGTTTATATGAGGGAAACTTTAAGCTGCTTTGGAGGTTCCTAACGCTCCCGGCTCTGTCTCTAATTAATAAAAGTTTGCAAAAATCACAGATATAAAATGATGATTAGGGTGAATTTCTGGCCCTCTTTAAATCAATCATTTGAAGAAGGAGAAAAAGACAAATTCACAGAATTCTGTAGGTATTCTAGCCCAGGAGCACAATTATAAATACTTAAATTTTATCCCATACAAATAACTAGTAGCAGAATCTTACCTTGATCAAATGGTTTACCCGGACTCCATGTACGAAAATAATCATCCTGGAGAGGGAGAAACAACCTACGTTTAGTAAAACATAAGTGATCAATGTATACATGAAAAACTCACAGAATCATGAAAGACAGAAGATGTATACCAACCTCTACTTCCTAGAAAAGGCAAGCAGTAAAAAACAAATGAGAAAAAGATTACAGTCATCATAATGGGACAACTTACTCATATAGAATAAAACAGTGTAATTCAGAGGCCATTTCTACTCATTAAGTAAAAATGCTATTCAATGTTACTTACTAGCATTTAAAATAGAAAATGTATTTCTCACAGTACTTCTATAGGTAACGTTTCTAACATTGCTTTTAAAATGTTACAGTAGTTTTCCTGTACTTTAAGTTCTAAGATATTGAAAAACTTAATTACATTTTCCATTAATGATTTTTCAAAACCAAAGCTCCAAAGTCATCATCAACAAAATTTAACTATATTTTAAAGAATGATACATGGTTTTAGAGAAATAAATATTCTGATGTAATTTTCAACTGCATCAGTAAGATCAGTCATTAAATAAGTCTAATTAGCTCTATTTTCTATAAATCATCTTCCTAAACATAAAATATCCTCCTAATTATGTCATCAGCTGTATCAGGCTACAATTTCAAGAAGGAAAAGCTTGAATTAAGTAAATTGCTTTCAAGATTCTAAGAAAATTGATAATAAATTACAAATCCATAGCTGCAACATGTAAATAAATTGATCTGCAAGCGTCAGATAATAGGTGGAGCAGAAAAATGACTAGAATTATTTATTAGTCTGTCTTAATTTAACTCGCTAGAACAAAACATGAAAAAGACTGTACCCAACACCTTAACGTCTGCATAAATTAAGGTTCACAAACTGCACCAGGTGCATTGTCACATCCAACAGTTCCATCCCACTTGCTAAAAGATCACCAAGACCACCGTAAAGAAACCTCAATTCATAAAAAATTGAACTACTGGAAAATGTGACTCTCATACAGTTGTCAAAGCCACATAATCACAGGTTAAAAATGATCAGGGATCAAGTACATCTTTACAGGAACAAAACACGCTTGGGGTTTTCATAGTTCAACAGCTTTACCTCAAAGGGAAAAAAGAAAGTGGTTGAATTGTATTTCACTGATGATGTTTTATTAGCAAAAATGTTGATATGGGAATGTGTGCTTTGAAAAGAGGAAGAAAGAAAAAAGCAGAATCTGGAAATGCAGAACAGAACCATAGTTCTGTACCAATACTTATGCATTCCTTTACTCCGATGTTGCACAGATTAACACTCGATGAATCCGTGTATGTTACTTGCCTTTTTAATAACTATATTTTGAAAGTAAATACAGACAGGCATATCAAATGTTTTAAAAAAATCATGCAAGAGATAAGCAGAAATTACAATTATGACAATGTTTTCCAATTACATCCCTCCTAATAGTAACTATGGAGATGTTATTCCTACAGTGGTGTTCTGAACAGGTTTGAGTCAGCTGTAATACAATGCTGTTCATCAGTCACAGTACATTGGCAAAACTTTCAATCCTGGAAAAAAAAAAAAACTAACATGAAAATGGTAGATTCTCTTTCCATTTCTACTAAATGAGCAATATTCATGCACAACGAGCCTATTCAGGCAATATGTTTATTATTAAAATGCTGAAAAGTTAGAATAACTTTATTAATAAAGTTAATATTAATATTAACTATTAATAGCCTAGAATAAGGCTATTCAAACAAAAGAGCAGTCATCCTGAGCAAGACCAACATCCCTTCTAAGGCAAGGCATCCTGCATTATCCTTAAGGAAAAACATAGATGTGGAGCTTGTGTAAATTACATGTTCTCAAGCTGGCCTCAAACCAACCAGACAAGAAATTAATTCTTGATCATCTCTATACTGCAGACAACTTCAGAGATCCCAAATATAACATCCATCAGACATTTCTAGAAGAATCTTACTTTCTTCTGTCTACAAAGCCACTCCATACCTGTCTTGTTACCCTTCTCTGAAGTTTCTCCAAGTTTATATGGTATGATAGAATTGTGCAGACCATTCAAGATAAAGCAGCACTACGCATCTAAATGCAACACAGTAACACTGTTCATTTTTAATAGTTAATTTTTCAATTCACCTGTTACTTAAAGAAAGTCCATTATTGGATATGTTAAACAAAGTAGTTAATTGTCAGATTCTGAGTAAGGAAATTGCTTCAAGAAATTGCAGCTTCACAATTTTACAAATATTCCTAAAGCTATTTTACCTATTATGTGTATAAGAACCTGACTTCCTCTTGCATTCAGACCTTCCCCGCTCTTCAGTCACTAAGTCTCATTATTACAGTGTTCAATATCCTCTTCAGAATACCATCAATATCATTTATAAAGCCTCATTTTTCATAATTTTAATATAAAATTAAAACCAGAATTAACAAATACACAGTTTACAGTGAAGGTTGAGTAGCATCTCACCATCTCTAGCCAAAGTATACAATCTATCTAACAATCTATAAATGCAAAAGGCATTGTCTCAGGACAGAGCCTATGATTTCTGATTTTCTTCAGCGGGTTCCTTGCCTTTGTCCTGAGCATGTTAAAGGGCAGCTTGTAAAAGTAAACAGAATAAAGCCACAAATTTGTCACAGCAACCATACTGCTTTCTCAACATTTTCTAGCCAAAGGTATCCATGCATTTAAAATAGAAAATTCATCCTTACTGCTCTACTTGAAACTATATGAAGTATCAGCAATTCTTTCATGTCTCCCTCTGTCTGAAAGACACATAAAGCACTTCTAATAGCCATGTATGATGGATTTCAATGAATTTAATATCCATGCCTTAAAATTATGCATTTTTAAGCATTATGCTCAGTCAAGGTCACAGTGATGAAGTGTTTCTAAGAACTGAAGTTCATGCTACAAGTACATATGCCCTTTGAGACTAATAAAGTTTTTATTTTTGCTGAAAATGGCTTACCTTAAAAAAAAAAAAATCATGTATGTAATCTGCAAATCTGACAGCCTTAAGAAAAGGATTCAAAATGACCAAAAACACCTTAATCAGAAAAACATTAAAAAGGAAAAAAGGTATTTTTTCCTCAAACACTTTTATTCCTTCGTTTTGGACTTCTGTATTCTTCTATATGAATTCTTCACTCCTCATTTTTAAAAAGCAGTTGCTATGTGAATTTTAAGAAATACATGTTTAAGTACAGTAACAGAGAAAAAAGCTCACTGGAAAAAAATCATCTGATGTAGTTATGCAGCAGAAGTTTTCAGCTTTCAATAGAGATGCAAAAATATGAACCTATTAATTTTCCTTCTTGTGTAGAGCATTTGTTACATAATTTTATTGATCTCTCCTCATATCTTCACATTTTATCCTAGTGTAACTTACTGCTACAGCACAGTTTGTACAGCAGGGATATTATTAATTGTGTAACTTACAAACTACCGATTTAGGGAAAAGTCTAATATGCAACCGCTCAATGTGAGATACTGCTTCATATATAATGCCTTTCCAAGAAATTATACTTCTAACAGTTACCAAAGCAGGAAAGGTATCAGAATTTTGTCAAAACCAAACTAAATTCTGTCCATACAAAATTCCACTCAAATTTTATGTAACTTATCATAATGCAAAATATACATTTTACTGCTGGCCTTCCTACTCCTACATAAGGGTTTGCTTTTATCAAACAAGAGCTACTTACTCCAATTTGTAGAGGAACATGAAATCATATTTAGACAATTTCAGAAACAAAAGTCTTTCAGGCTGCGCATGCTCCCTAATATAACTTAAAATCTTCAGTATTAGATTTAGATTTTTTTCCTTGCTGCCATTAGCTATGAGACTATTTTGCTGTTTTTAATTTCAAGGAGTTCTTCATGGGTTTTCTATTCCATTTCTTATATCTGCATTTCAAGTATATACATCTGCTTCTCATCTGATCTGAAAGCTCTTCACCTCATTTAGGCTAGGTTTTTGCTATTTGGTAACTATGCTATTTTCAGACCCCATTTCAACAAGCCAACTGAATTGAGCCAACATCAACCCACATCACAGCCCTCCATTTGCCTCTAGCTCACTTCTGCAGCAGACTTGAGGTCACCAAGTATCTCCCCTTCACGTCTTTGCACCTCTCCAATAGCAGAGGGTTTGACTCACCTGCACCAAACCTTCCCAGTGACTCTGTAACACGTATTTATATTCTAAGTCTCAATGAAAGAGCTGTGGTAGGATTGTCACCCAATACCTCCGTCACAACATCTTTCCAGTGCTAGAAAAAGAAAGTTAGCACCAGCAGTATGCAGAAATCTTTTTTTCCACTTATATCTTGCTGAAGAACGTTCAGCCCAATGTCAGCAAGATTGCCATTACCCTGTAGAGCCTTAAATTACTGGTCGCATGGAGAAGTGTTACAGCAATAAAAGGATGAAACACTCTCAAAGCTTCCATCATATGGAAAATCTACCACTCCTAAACACTGCCGTTTCCCAAAACAAATGAGGGCCACAAGCAGCATACAGAGAATAACTAAGACACTCCAACCACATCTAAGGAGAGTGCTACCCCAAAACATAAACCGTAACTGAGGAAGTATAAGTTGCACCATGAAAATGCATGATGCTTATATACTGGGAAATTCTTCAATCTAAAATCTGAGCCAGTCTGGAATCCTCATCGAAGATACAGACATACTCTTCAGCAGCATGTGGATACCAGCCTATGAGATGCTGCTTTTCACCTCTGCTGACCTGCACAGACATCTGATCTATTATAAGCCACATGAGCACTCCGTTGTATAAATGCAGAGCATTAGTTGAGCTAGTTAACTGCAGGATAGTGCTCTCAAGGGAATAAAGTAGCTACCACACTCCCCAACACCATAGTTACTATTGCAGCATCTTATGTGTCCCAGAACATCTGCGAGGGCAAAAAACTTGGATGAACCACGTGCGCCTGAGCACTTTTTTTACTAATTGTCCCAGATGTATTCAATAGGTTGCTTCATCTGCAGGACAATATGCACACGCCTTATGGGATGCCACATAGCTAAGGACCTGCAGTAGCACTAAGAGCAGAACTAGTTCCAGAAGGACAGGGATGGTTTGTCTAGCAAATTTTTTGGCTCTATGCTTTCTTCTCAACAGGCTCCACCTCTCCTCACTAGCTGAGATATTCTTATGCTTCCCATGAAGCCACTTTTGAGGATTCCAATGCTCCAAAGAAGCAGAGAGCTGAACCCTTCTTCAGTGAATCAAGTTTTAAAGAAAAAACAAATCAGATTTACTACCTGGACTTAAGAAATAAGAAAAAACAAAGTCTAGAACATTTTTACAGGCTAATGTAGAAAGGTGACTATTGCCACATTTGGCTCCCTCTCCCCAGATTAAGTCTTCCATTAGAAATATAATTAGTTTAGCCAAAACCACCAGAAGTAATTCAGTGTGTAAAGCACCTCAGACACAGATAAACACAGTGGCACTTCAAATCCAGTACTTCTGGGAATCAGGTAATCTTAAAGATCAGTTTAGTAAGTCAAAAAATCAGTATGAGAAAACAAACTCCAAAACAATGAACCACCACAGAGGTAATACCAGCACTGTTCCTCTGGTAGTGAAGAGCCTAAACATCTGTAGGTGAGATTGAGACTTGGTGTAAAACTCCTTTCCTACTTGTGTGGTACCTCGCCTCCTTGAGTGCTGGAGTGACAGGTGTAAGGATGCTAGTCTGTTGTTCGGTGCCAGCCCCCAGGGAGGTTGATGGCAGCTTCCTCTGCTGCTCCGGACTCCGAGGCCATGCCACGCCTGAGGCCTGTATTCATGGGGCTGGCAAAGCACAGTTAGAACCAATAGCTGCTTCCAGCAACTCTGGCACTCAGCTCACCACACTCAATGTTTGTCCCGCTCTCTTTGCCTCACGCCTGTAGTACCGTTGATGAGGCTGGGCTAAGAGCCACCACTTTTCAGCCTTCTCTTTCTGTTTCACAGATCTCATTCAGCAAGATTTCTCTGAAGGCTGTCTATTTGGTATTAGCAACATTACTAACAGCAGGTTTGAATACCACAGTGTTGAAATCAATTGCTAAGAAATACCAAATGCTTACTAAAGCTTATATTCAGAAATACTGGGAAAATACTGAAAAACATTTTGAAAAGGAAGGAATTAATATCAAAGCACGAACACTATAAGCTTCTAAATCCCAATAAAATTCAATACATTGCTTCTTTAAAAATGTATCTCGTATTTCTCATCATGAATTAAAAAAATGAACCATCTTTTCACTACAAACACATACAAAAAGTTTTGGCTATGCGCTTCCTATTACGCTGTCAAGATTCAACTTGTAAGGCCCTCCTTACAACAGGTTTGCTAGACTACAGGAGCTGTAGTCTAACAGAGTTGAAAACATATGACACATGTGGGACTTTCACATGCCTGTTCAGAAGGGTCACTGTCCAGCTTCCTCAGATGCCTCTTCACTAATGCACAAGCCCTTGATAACAAAGGCAAATTTATTCCCTGACCTCTGCATACAATGCCACAGCCTGCAGAAGAGGACAGCCAAGAGTGGCAGAACAGTAACAGGCTATACAGAGAGATCAGATCACATCTGTGTGGCTAGAGGGGATCTACCCATGTGTTGGAAGAGACAGCCAATACGATTGTGAGGCTATGGTTTGCATCTATGCAAAATGGTGGATCACATCAAGGAGATCCCTGGGAGCTAGGAAAAAAGCTAGCATCTTGAAAAATAAAATGTAAGAGAGTAGATGCAGGGAACTACAGGGCGGGCAGCCTGACCTCAGTCCCTGTAAAAATCAATGGAAAATGTCCTCTTTGAGTCTTTTCCCATGCACGTGACAGGCAAGAATAAATACTCAGTGCAGACCTACCAAGGATTTATAGTGCTCGACCAGCCAAACTGCCTTGTACAATGAAGTAACAGCTTTTTGCACAATGGAGAATGGTGGGTGTGGCATACTTTCACTTTACTAAGGCTTTTGATATAGTCTCCCATAGCACATTCATTTCGAAGCTGAGGAAGTAAAGGCTGGACAGTTAAGTGGGCTGAAAATTGATTACATCGGAGGTCAACAGCTTGACATTCAACTGGTACCCCACTAATGGCCAAAGCACCCCAGAGTCAGTTCTGGGGATCATGTTGTTTAACATATTCAGTAACAACCAGGATGATAACACAAAGGATGCCATTAACAACTGCACTAGTAGGAGCAGATGACACAACAAATAGCAAAGGTTCAGTCCAGAGAGACCTCGGTAACTTGAAAAATGAGGTTCAATCAGAATTAGTTCTGAACCTAGGAAGGAATAACTAGGAAGGAACATGGCGTACATGCTGCAAAACAACTGACTGTTGAAAATGGGAGTTACAGTGGACAGCAGGAGAATGTGAGCGCACTGGGTTTATTTAGTCTGTGAATGAGGAGGCTAATGGATTGTTACTTACAACCACTTGAACAGCAATTGCTAGCTCGTCAGCAGTGTCAAATAATTTAAATGAGGTGCAAAAGTCACACATTGCAGCTTGGCAAGTTCAGGCTGGATATGAGGGAAAATGTCTTTAAGAGCAGCATAGTGCAGCAGCACAACAAGCTGCTCATGGAGACCATTCCTTACCTGGAGTACTGCATCCAGCTCTGGAGCCCTCAGCACAAGGAGGACATAGAACTGTTGGAGTGGGTCCAGAAGAGGACCACAAAAATGATCTGAGGGATGGAGCATCTCTCCTACAAGGACAGGCTGAGAGAGTTGGGGTTGTTCAGCCTGGAGAAGAGAAGGCTGCAGGGAGACCTTATTGCAGCTTTTCAGCACTTAAAGGGGCCCCCAGGAAAGGTGGGGACAATCTTTTTAGCAAGGCCTGTTGTGACAGGACAAGGGGTAATGGTTTTAAACTAAAGGAGGGTAGATTCAGATTAGATGTAAGGAAGACATTTTTTACAACGAGGGTGGTGAAACACTGGAATGAGTTGCCCAGAGAAGTAGTGGAGGCCCCATCCCTAGAAACATTCAAGGTCAGGTTGGACGAGGCTCTGAGCAACCTGATCTAATTAAAGATGTCCCTGCTTACTGCAGGGGGGTTGGGCTAGATGACCTCTAAAGGTCCCTTACAACCCAAAGCATTCTATGATCATGGCATCTTTGTTCTTGGGGGTTTTCAAGATCTGACTGGAAAAAAATCCACAGCTGACCTATCAATCCAGTGTTGCAGCAGCCCCAACTTTGAGTGGGAGGCTAGATTACAGGTCCCACAGGGGTACCTTCACAACTAAAAATTTATCTGAATCAAATGACTATTTAAGGTATGTCAATACTCTTCACTCAAAATATTTGAAGAGAAGGAACAATTCTTTTCTACTGTCCTTTTGCAATGTATTATTATAATCTTTATTCACTCATGTTTCTTGCTCTGATAGTTGAACTGGCATATGCATATACGATAATTTCTAATACTGGATGTGAGAAAAAAATTAAAAGTAACAGATGAATGGGGACAAAAGGAATAAGCAGTCAGAAGAGAAGCTTGGCACACACACGCACACAAAAAAAAAAAAAAAAAGAGGGGTTTGGAGTAAGGTAAGTAAACAGATGAGTCACAAAGTTGTTTCTGGAAACCAGGATTTGGGAATGTAGACATTAGGAGACAAATGGGTAGAATGGGACTAATAGCTGGGCAGGAGAGAAGATGAAGCCAGGAGGAAGGAGTAGGGTGGAACTGTCACATGACGGAAAATAAGAAATAGGAAGAAGTCAACATTAGTGACTGAGTTTTTTGAGCAATGAACTGGAAGGAGGTAGTATAAGAAGGAACTGGAAATTAGCTGAAAGAAATACAGAATTCAGATGTTTATCTCGAAGTGACTGGATAAGACTGGTATTAAGCCTAGGCAAGCAAAGGAAGGATGAGATATCAAGAACAGTAGAGATAAGACTGGTACTCATTCCTTCCTTACAACATCCCAAAGACATCCATCATCCTTTAGAAGCATTAGTCTCATAATTCCTGATGCTGGGCTCTTACTGAGTGACGAATAAACCAAAACAATTTGAGATAAATCACCAGTAAGAATTAGAACAGTCACTGGAGGTATGATATCAATTTTGATGGTATTTGAAGCTCTACAGGTTAAAAAAGAAAAAAAAAAGGTGGATAGTAGACTGGCTCAACAGCCTACTTGGTCCAAATGTGATGAATAAAAATTTGAAGGAAAAGCATTCTTCTGCTTCAAATGTTGCACTATTCCACAAATGACAGGAGCTCATGTAACATGTCTGCCTCCCCCCCGCCCCCCGTGCACTGTTGTCTTCTTGTGTGG
>VZTL01040199.1:903-13702 GCA_013400535.1 Scopus umbretta
CACCTCTCTTTACTAGTATAAATGTAGATATTTGTGGAATGAGGAAATCTGGAGAGTATTACAATAGCAAAAGAGAGCAAGCCTTGCAAAACAAAGGTATGTTTTGTTTAACCTGAGGGAACAGGATACATAAAACACATTTCAGTGCAGTTTTCTTCTTATTCCTTTTGTGAATTTTCTGCAATTATTCAAATTAATAAACCCTATTATTTGTCACAGGGCAAGCTTTTTCCCCATCAACACCCGGGAGCACTCATATAGCAGACAGTCCTGCCTATAAATCTCCCATTTAACCTGCAACACCACTACTGCCAGGTTCCAGTTTCTCTTCTAGAGATGAGCTTGTACAAAATCTCTATTGCATTTGGTGGGAGAGACAAAGACCTATTAGTTTTGACATTTCACCTTTTTTTTCTAAGTCCCAGTTTAAGGAATAGATTAATGGATGGCAGAGAAGTACTTAAAGGCATACAGTCTGTACTTTGAAACACAAAGAGTAACATCACCAGTCAGGCTTTCAAAAATCATGGGGACTGGTATAGCGTACCTGTATTTCCAACTTTGCCAATGTTATGTTGTAAATATACCCTCAGAACTTTTTCACTTTGTAAGAAAGTCTTCATGTCAGGCAGACAACAAAATGTAAATAAACCTCATAAGAATATTCAATCTTGTAACTGCCACCAACAGCAAAATTAACCCACATTTCAGAGAGTTTTTCTACTAAGTTGTGATGAACATCAAAATCTTCCAGGTGTTTTTCTCTTTCCAGTATTTTGATGTTTACCACTAGTTCCCATTAACAGTTTATGAAGATACTATAAATGCAGAAGAACTCTAAAAAACAACCTTTCAGAACACAAATGCTCTATTAACTCACAATTTCCTCTGTAGGCCTATAAAATAGAAGTACATTTTATAAATGCAATATTCACACTGAAAGGAGAAGGGATTTCATCTTCATTAGAATGGCAAAGTATTCGTATCACCCACTTGCATCTTTCTTAGGGTGCTACCTCTCTCATTAGCACATCCGTGTAGAGCACCATAACTAATCTACGTGCTCCAAGTCCTCCTCCGCATGCGTGACTCTGCCTCACCTTTGACTTCAGAGCAGCCTATTCCGTGGGATAAGGGCAGGGCCTCCAGTTGCAGAATGTGGCTATCATAGTTTCCCAGTCTTAGACTAGCACAGAGACAGGATCAATACTACAAAGTGTGTACAGACAAGGAGAAGCAAAGTAATGGTCAAATAGGAAATTAGATACTCTTCTGCCAAGTACTGCGCCGGTCTCAGGGATTCTGCACCTATACATTAAGAACTGGTGACCCACGTTTGCTTTATTATATAGATAAGAGTTTTTAAAGACAAAGAGTGGAACTAGATTTGATTCACCATATATTCCAAATTTGTAACATTTCAGTTTTTCAGTTGTGGTCTGCCAGATTTATAATTCACTGGTGACTTGCATTGACTCTTCATAGACTGAACTGATATACATACTACTTACCTTTTGGGGAGATTTTAGCAGAGGTTTACGGCTCACTAAACTAAAAGTTTAATGCAAAAGCATAAGAAGCAACTTATTTAAAATGCAAATGAAGGGTAAACTGGCATGAAACAGAAGTCTAAGCCTAGAAACTTTAATAGTGTCCTGCTGATGTTGAGGAATAAACATGTAGCGTATGATATTATGCATTTATTCTATAGGCAGGTTAGCTGTGTTGCTAAATGCAAAATGCTAATTTTCAGGCACTTATATGTTGACAATCACAAAACTACAAAAAAAGCACAGTAGGAATTCTCTGCTATTCTAATATATGGTAAAATATGACAGAGTTATTTGAATTGCACAGGAGGCTAGGGAGCAATAAAATGGGCTTGCAACTAGATTGTATAATGAAGTCCATGGAGGTTGGGTAGAAGTTCAGAAAACTGTATTAACATTAAAAAAATTAATCAGGAAGGCAAGGCCTTAATTCTAGCCATAGCTTTCAGATTTTAGAATATATGTTATTTTGCATAACAATAGTCAACTTTTCCAAAGGGCTTCAAAAGAAAGTAGAAAAGAACATCTCTGACAAGGGGAGAGTTTACTTCTTTTTAGCCACATAGAAAAGTGACGTATTAGAAATAAAGGAGGAGAATTGTACTTCATAATACCTTTTATGATCACAGAGCATCAGGAAAACATATTTTCGGTCACTGCAACATTTCTATTTTATTACTGTGCCTACAAAATGCCAGAGAACAAATTGATTTCTAATCATCAGAGCAGCAAGATTCTGGAACAGCTTCCTGAATTAGTGGGGATAGGAAACCCAACTGAGTTTTTAAAACTGATCATAATATCTTTATGAACAAGGTGATGGGGAAATGACTGATTATGCAGAAAGTTGCTTTTGGTGCAATATGCCCAAGTTATTTTTCACCCTCTCTGAATCCAGTTTTCCCAAAGCTTATTATGCCTATCTTATTAGTTTATCCAAGCAGACAGAACAATGGAATGCAAAAAGAAAAAAAGGCAACTATCAGTGCATACACCTGCACACCCACCAACCATCTGCATTTCTGATAGCAGCTTCATGGTCAGAAATACCTGGAAACGGGAACCAAACTGAAACCTCTACATGAACAACGCAATTGGAGCCACTTGGGCAACAATATTCCCACCACAAATTGGAAAGTCTTGGAATTTAACACGCACAGCTGGAATTTTCTTTTGGTACATTATCAAGAGAAAGGCCAACTTTACAGAACTAGATGAAAAGCACCCATAGGGCTTGCTGCATATTTCAGTTCCAGTCAGTTCAGGTGTATAATCATTCCTCCAACTTATTATTTTCTAAACTCATTCTATTGCAATACTATTCCCCCTCCACAAAAACAAAACAAACAAACAAAAAAAAAACCACCCCACCAAAAAACAAGAGAGAAGGACACTATTAGTGCCCTTTCTCTCCCTCAAACTCACAGTTTTAGCCCCCAGCCAGCAAAGCACTGCACCATTCCAAGAGATGTAGTTGTGCAAACAACAAAACAGGGGCCATAAGTCCCTGCAGGAGTTTTAGTGAAGTTATCCAGGTTCCCCTAATCATTCCTGATGCAGCACAGCCCCTCTCCACAATCCACCACTCACAAGCTAGCCCTGACTATTATGTTTCTCAGCCCATCCAGAATACTTCCAGGTGACTTCATTAAGCAGAGATCATTAAATAGCACTTTAATTACTAGCCTGATTAAGACAACAGCATGCCTAGCTTTCCAGCCAGAGAATTGTAAATAAAAGCAAAGAAACACTTAGTATTGACAATACTTACAGCCTCTTTTGTTGTCAGCCCATTAATCACCATCTCAGGTTAGAGAGTTTAAGAACAATTTGGCAAGACTATAACTTCAATAAAGCTTAAGAAAAAAATAACTGTTTCTTTTTTTAAAATGTATAGATATGCCTTCAGCTATACTTCAGAAATGGTTTAGAATTCATTTCTAAGCCAGAAACTGTAACAATACATCTTATTATTAAATGTGAAACACAGGGATTCTGCTGCCAAGTAAATCTCCAGTAGTACAAAGTCCTCCAGGACTGTCTTCTGTTCCACCTCCGAGTTTTTTTCATCACACGCTGCCTAAGGCCCAATTCCTGCAGTAGCTTTGCCCACCTCCAGAGCCTCTCTCCTCCGCCTCCTCCCTTCCGCTCCTATTGTTCAGTTATTTGTTAAATCATTTTTGTCAAGATAATTGGACTTTCCAGAGCTTGATGTGCCGATTTAAGGTGAAAGGGACATATTTACTTTCTCACACAGAGCTTGTGAATCAATTTCCCTCCTGGCAGCCTCCCTCTAATAAAAATATTTTTCTCTTTTTATTTAAAAGCTCATAAATACCTCTTTGGTAGAGAAAGTCTCTAACCTTTGTCCCTCACTGCTGCACCTTTGTGAATGACAAAATGAACTCACCAAAGGTATAGACATTGGACAGAGGATTTGTGTATTTAAACAAATTTGCCTTCAGCACTCCCTTCTCTGTTTTGCCTTCTGCAGAGCTTACCCGTTGCTCTTGCGTCTGCACCCCTTCCTTGTGCCCAGAGCATTTTTGAACAGAGGTGAAAACACCAGAAGAAAAAGGTTTTTCCTTCCTTCTAAACACAGAATATGGACAAATATCTGCTAATGCCAACTTATATTATCTTCTGCTTCTTGGCTGTTGGAAAGTTTGTGATCAATGTCATCAGGAGTGGGTGGATATCTGGAAAAGCAAAGCGTTTCTGTCACACCTGTTGCACTGCAGAATGTCCTAGTGAAAAGCTAGTGAATGGATTAAACACCCATCTTCCCCCTTTTTTCCTCTTTTTCATTTCAGAGTTATAATGATGGAAGTATAATGTGCTTACCTTTTTCTAAGATATTACAACATTTCAACAATGGTGAACTCATTTAACACTGATTTTGTACTGTGACCTAAAAAAAAAGCTTTTTTCTAAGATGACTAAAGAAGCTTCACCTTTACGGTTTTCATAAGGAGAAGGGAGGGTAAGAACAAGTGGGTAGCTGTGAGTTACAAGGAAATCACGTCTTGGAGTCTGCTAAAATAAACCCCCGTGTGGACACATACTTGCCTGGATATTTAGTCACCTAAACGCACCTCTGGCCCTACTTCATCCTTCCTTCTAAAAGCTGCATTTGCACACAGAGACACATGCAAATCCATCTTGCCTCACACTGTCAGGTGCCACAGGCTCCTCTGTGAAAGCGTCACCTCCTTAGCTCACAGGACATGGGTTCCAATTTTAGCTTTAGAAGACCCTTCCTTTTTAAGAATTCCCTTGGAGACTCCCAAAACTAAGCTGGAAAAAGCCCAGAGAAAATTGTTCATACTTTGAAGTCAGTTGTTCCTTTTGAGCATGAGGGTGGACTGGAGGCCTCCGGAGGTGCCTTCTGACCTGAACACTTTTATGTTCAGCCTTTGCCGTAAATGGCCAAGGGGACTCTGCAACACAGAAGCAGCAGACACCATCTGGCACTGACTACATTTGCATCAATGTTCCAAAATAAATGCATGTTTGTTAAATAATTGCAATTGGACCTGTGTGCTGGGAATGTGAACGCTACTGTTACCTGAGAACCACTGGCTATGAGTTTCCATTGGCAAGTGATGTTTCTCATGCTTGTAGAAGCTAAGTAATCCTCACTTTTACATGGAAACAGGAGTAAATAATTCTGTGTGTAACTATATATCAAATGTATAATAAATTACTAATAGAATATTTTAACTGCATTTTCTTTACTGCACTGACAAACCCGGCAGATCAACCACTAATAAAGCAAGTTTTTCTCTGCCAGATATTTGATTTTTCACAGGCACACAAACAGACATATATCTTTCGTTCAGCTTGCAAATATCAAGCACTTCATTTTTCTACGTGAGTGTCTCAGCATGTTGCTAGAACAATAAATACCTTATTCAGAAGCTTTGTCCATGCAGGGCTGGGTTTGTTTTTTTTCATAAACAACAGAGGTTCATTCCCATATAAAAGAAAATTATATTCATTCTGCTCCCCTAGCAAGTCATTTTTATAAGACAGTTTGTCTTCGGTGCTAAGGCTATGCCTGAAAGTCTCCGCCCTCCCTTCACTGATTAAAATCTAGTGTTGCAATTAAGTTGTTCACTTGTGTTCACTTCCAATAGGGTGTACAAAATGAAGAAAGGTTATAGCTCCCTTAGTTTTTTTTGTACAAGAGTGGAAGATTTACAGTAATGCTCTGCAGTGCCCCTTTCTGCAGCACTCTTGAGCAAAGAACTTCAGCTGTCATCAGGGTGGCTTACTGATACCCATAAGCACCTTTAGCTTCAGTAATTGTTCATTTATTAGACTTGTTTCACTTATTAGCGTTCATAGCTCAAAATTGAGACAAACTTCTCATGCCTGAAACTTCTCTAGAAAAGGAGGGGGCATGCAAAGCAGTTTCTTTCTTTGCATGCCACAGTCTTTCAGAAAATTGAATTTTTCTCTGCCAAAACATTTCTACTCTTTGGTGATCCTCAGACGGAGATGTTTCTCAAGATAGCCTTTGCTGCAATTAGTATTTTTTGTATTCTTGATGGGGGGAAAACAATCCTTTTTCTCTTTAAAGATCAATAGCTTGATGGTGGGCAGCTCTAAAGTGATACTTGCTGGCACAGTACCACAAGTAGTTGACGACTGTAAGTGACATGAGAGCTCACAAAATAACTTGTTTAAACAAACTAGAACAATTTGTACAATTAGCAAAGAGAAGAGAGAGGTTGCATAGTGTCTCATGAGTTTTTCTCCAAACAAATCCAAAGTGAGGAACAAAAAGTACTCTTGGTGACAGGGAGGAACCATTAAAACGAAGCTGAAAAAACAGTTGGGGATCAGGCCTAAATTTAAATTACTTATGTTATGGCATCATCTGCCATAGCCTTCTCATGCTACAAGGTAGCTGCCAACTAGTCATACTGCAACACCAAGAAAGGTGGAGATGGTGGGGGTACAGCAACAGGAAGTGATTCTAAGGTTATATGCCAAAAAATCCCAGAAGCCCCAAATTACCTGAGATTAAGCCATTGACCTTACTAAGATTCAGTTTTTATTTACACTACACAGAGGTCAAGCGTGTAATAACCATTTTATTAGTATGGATTTGCAGTCCTTTTGTAAGTCTGTGTCATAGCCTTAATGCTAAGTAGATGTACAATTTCAAAGTGTTAATTATTTGTTCAGCAGAAGTAGAAACAAATCCTGATTTGGAATGAGAAGCATCATTGCTGCCAGCAACCTTTTCTGGTTTAACTACAAGTCCCTCCCTTGGCTTCTTCATGGAGTTCCTGCTATATTTTTCATATATTTAACTCCAAACTCTTTAAAATGTTTGCTGTCATAGATACTTTATGTTAAAAAAAAATATATGCTTTACAAGAAAATATTCTAACTCCTATACCTTCCTCATTTTTTTTCTAAACATAGAAAAAAGTTCATAGAAAAAAGTTCATTGGTATTTTTACCTCTAAAGGTGCAACGTCATGCGGCCCCTGTTGGACTTCCTTTTCTGTAAGTGGAAGTTTTAAAGCTAAAGAAAGCTAATTTAGAGCAGAAAAGGATTAAGATAATAATCTACTAGAACTTTTTTCGATGCTCTGTCCTTTATTTACCACATCTGCTGTGTGTGTATCACATAAGTAAGGTACGTAACAGTCAAATCTCCTGACTTTGCAGGGAAATATTTTTTATCAATTATATCTTGGTTCTTTATACATTCTGAAGCACATCACACCACATACTAAACTGAAAGCACTGAAACACATTAGAAAACTTCCTCTAAGTTGTTATGATTTTTAAGAAAAGATTTAATAAAACCAAACAAAGTTTCATAAAACTGTTTTAAATAGGAGGAAATGAAAGAACTGTAAGTGGTTTTATAAATGCTCCCAAATGTGCTGAAAAAAATTTTATTTGCAAAATTTGTATGAATTTTTCATTTGTCTCAGAAAAAAAAAAGATAGAATTGTAGAATCAGTTTGGTTTATCCAGTGGAAAAAAATACAAATGGTTTTCAACACTAACCAGTTTTTAAAAAGCAAATAAAGGAAAAATGTGACATGTTAAAGATCTAAACAGCAAGCAGTACCATAACATGCCTGACTAAATCTATGCTATTATGATTATTTAAATGAATTCACAAAATTAGCTGTGATTATGCACTACAGAATGAAATTTTGATTTACAGAGTAGAATAAACTCAGCGCAGGGCTAGATCTTGAAAACAGGTTGGTACACAGACCCCTGCAGAAAGTTTGGAGCTTTACGGTAAATGTTTGCCAAAAGAAGCCTTTGGATAATATAATACATCCATTTTAATGTCTCCCTCTTCATAATAAACTGACTGTGAAACTGCAGCACAATAGCCATTGGCCAAGAGTACTGCTGTGAACCTGAAGTGATCAACATGTATATTATGATTAAGAATAAGAGCAAATTATAAAAATTACACCTAGATTTAAAGCCAGCAGTCCCACCTAAACAGCTTTTAGTATTATTCCAAGTCTGCACATTTGGAAATTAATATATAAATGATATACTAGTTGGAATATGATAAATATTATTTATTGGTGCTTGGTATTAAGTAAAAAATTATTTCAGTAACTAAATGCCTCAGGCTGAGTATTCATTGGAATGATACATCTCATTGCTCAGCCAACTTATGATACAAACTGAATCTGATTTTTCTCTTTAAAGCAAAATATTGGTAAAATCAAAACTGCATTATTTCCTCCAAAGCCTGAACTAAATAAACACCTAGTTCAAAAAGTCCCATCTTTGGCATTCTGTCATTGTGGTTGTACATTATTTGGTGGTGTTTGAAGACCTTCCTTCAGTAGATAGAAACAAACATGTTCTTTTCCAACTTTGTAATTATTTTTCAGCCATTAGAGGCTTCTGACTTTTAGACAGCGCTCAGTAATTAGCGACAGGCTTGCTGTCAGCACCTGTGCCAAGGCAGCAGTGGGAGACGCACCACCACCTGCAGCACCTGTGCAATAACCTCACCGGACAGAAGTGTGGTGAGATGGGGGCCAGCCAGGCATGGTCTGACTTGGATGTACTGGGTTGGCAGCGGGAAGGCATCCTCAGATGCCTGGACTTGTGAAATACGGTGATTGTCGTCATAAACAATACTGACTTGCCTGATTTCAGACACAGCCTTGCATCATTAAAGAAAGTATGACAATTTTACTAAAGCCTTCAGCATGAGGATTTTGCCCACTACATGGCATTTGTCAGATCAGTTATTAGCATCATATTATTTGGCATGTCAACGTGGAGGTAAAATTTATTGCACTGGCTATGGACTTCAACATCTTGATAATATTCTTGAGTTCTTAATGTTTCCACAGAGCTGAGGAAAGAGGCAATACCAGTCAGCTGAAATGGAAATTACAGCTACTAGCAACCTCATATTTTACCAGGATGACATCACATTTTTGTACCATGACATTTCCTCTTCCTCCTGCTAAGCAGCCTAAACCGTGAGCCATTCTTCCATTTTTTTTTTTGCTGTACCTCAGACCCAAATCCATAATATTTTAAAATGCCAGTGCTGTATAGCACATAAGAATGGGGAAACTACCAGCAGTTACAGGAATGGGGAAACTACCAGCTCTGTGTGAGAGTAGCTTTCTCCTATACCTAATAAATATACATTGGCATTGAGGAAGAACAACAGAAAAACTGGGCTGAACTTTTTACTGGAGTAATAATAACCCAATGTTATTAATAACAGAGACAGTGATTTAAGCAACCAGGGTATGACCCAGAACATGTACCACAGTGGCTCAAATATGCTTTTTCTAAAGATGTAACCATTTAAATCCAGCTTTGGCATAGTACTATGATACGCCAGGGACAGATTTGGGGAGCTTAAACCAAGTCACCAGCCCACTCTGATGGTGATCTCAACAAGGAGATCTTACCCACACACATGGGTACATGTCCCCAAGAGCTGCTCCATGGTCCCACAAAGCAGCTTCTCAGCAGTTAATGCCAGGATAACAGAAAGTCTGACCACACAATACAACAAATGTACCAAGCATCAGTTTCAGAAAACCTGAATCCTGCATCAGTTCTGTGAAGTACCAGTCCCATTCCCAGGTAATCTCCCTGCACTCCTGACTGATTAGGAACCATAAAAAGTGAATGCACTTTTAACCTTGTTCACATATTTGCTGTAAACAAAATCAAAATGGCTACAAAAAATAGCTACCTTTGAAACCAGAAGGATAGAATACATGTCTGGAGACATAGGAGGAAAAAAACTCAGACTCTCACAAATATTTACTAATAATGCCAATGGCTTTGTGCTCCCTTGGTGAGTTTAAAAAACACAAGTAAACTCAGAACATCATCAACCAAAGCTAGACTAAATCAATACAGGTAAACATTCTCAGAAGATTACTTTCCCATTCCCACTACCAGAAAAAAAAAGCATACGTTTCACAAAAAGGCAAGAAATATCAAGCTGAATTGAATTTTTATCCAACTATATTCACACTTAAAACACTGAGGATAAAATACTTAGTGTTTTGGACACAGGAGGTGGAAGCACAAGTATCAGCTGGTTCCAACTTTGTTTCTTGCCTGGAGCAAGGTAGCTGCTTCTCCAAGCATGGAAACTGAGGCATTGGGTGGAGGGACTGACATGCTTTCTAGCCCCATTCTGCATGGATTCAGCTGACTTAATCCACCCGGCTTGGGAAAGCCAAGATGTCTGGATGAAGTTTTTACTTCCATGCCTGAGAAGGGGACGATGGACAAAACCAGCTGCTTGCAGGTGAATTTGTGTGGCAGTTGCCTGGCAACTCACAGCAGGAAAGAATTTAAATCCAGTATTAGCAGCTCATTTTAGAGGACATGAAACTACGCCAGGAGTTTTCATCTGTGGGAACAATGGAAAATAGCTCCTTTGTAAAAACAGTACGTGAAGAATGTATCTAAAGCATGCCTCTGTCCAAAGGGAGCCATAATGGGACTTAACATATGCAACAGAATATGAAACTCAAACAGAAATATGAACTTCCTGACATTTGAGTACAGGTTCAGAAATCCCCAGGTCAAGCAAATAAAGTATTGTTCAAATACCACATACATTTTTTAATTAAAAAGACCGGCACAACCAAAGGAGGAAAAAAGGCTATTGATGAGACCAAGGTAGGTTGCAGCAAGGTACAAGTCTTCCGAGTGGATTCTCTTCCACAGTGATGTCAGCCAGCAGCAAAGTGCAAACCACTCCTCTTCACGCTGCAAAAGGCTGTAGGTTAGCTGTAGAGGGACTGAGCTAGAGATGGTAAATATTTTCAGCAATAATATTTTAAATAAGAATTCAGTTTCTGAGAAAAAAAAACCACCAAACCCATAGATTTTTTTTGCCTCATTTGTATTTTCTACTGGAGGAAAAAAAAAAATAATACCAATGACACACAAAAATGAATAGAATAAATGAAAGGTTTCATTTCAGGGCTCTCTTAACCCAAGTCAGAATATGTCTTTTCACTGAATTGATCTGGACAGCTTTGTTTTCAAACTGCTTTAATCGAAAATATGAAAATGAAATATTACATTTTTCTCATAAATAATTCCAAATTGCTGGTTCACAAACAATTGGAAAGTTTCAGTTTTTCTTGTTCTGACTGTGTACAAAACAAATATTTCTATGATGTAAATGTCAAGTTTCATTTAAATCAAAATATATCCTGAACAGCTGCAAAACCATTACAAAAAATTTCCAAGTAGTACACTCATGATTTTAGCTCATTTTTCCTAACTCGCCACTGATTTTCTGTATAGCTTTTAGCATATTATCCAGGGCCTGAATTTTAAAATGCAACTTTAAGGTGGCTGTAATTAGGCATGCAAGATTTAAATTTTAACCAGAGTGGCTGGTTAGTCACCAACTCTCAAACTGGAATCTCTCCCCCTGCGAAGTTTCATAAATACTATGTCATTGAACAGTGACAAACTCCAATGTCCTTCAGTTAGTGGCTGCTTTTGATTGTACTCGCTGAACGCTATGCTTTAGATCACCCATTGGGATTCTCAGGTCTAATTAAATTATCAGTGAATAAAAGATGTTGTATAAATGTGAAATAATTCATAAAAACAACTCCCACTGACCCTTCTTTGAACCAAGGCATGTCCTCCGTGCACCTTTCAGAAATACGAGGCTATGAGAAGCCTTATGCTAGAATGGTGTAAGAGTTGACATTAATTTGTCCGGCACTAGGATGAAACACCATGTCATCTACCACATTCAAATGAGAATTTAAAAATTCTCATAGGGCCTATATAATATTCAGTATTTTTCTGAAGGAGGGAAGCAAGTTAATGTCTGTCTTAAGGTGCAAGTTACATACCTCGTTCTGGGTCTGCAACAGTCAATGATGATAACACATTAGGAACAACATCCCAAATATTTGTAGAATTAAAATGTTTTAAACTTAAAGGAGACCATGGTGTCACACATTTATTTTGCTAAGTAAAGTGGAAAGACAATATACAAGCCAAGAGAAAAATGAATTAGATGTATTTACATTTTAAAATGTGGCATGGAGTAGTAGCTTTTTTCTGTACTCTGCAAAAGCATGAGATTATAAACACTATACTCCAATAAGAATTTTCCAAGATAATTTTTTACAATATTCTTTTGATATTCTTCTTTGCTACCATCTTCCAAGCAAGCAGGGTTCCCCCACAGATTGCTAGTACAAGTTAATTAAGATTGCACAGCAATCAAGGCAGGACAAAAAGGGGAAAAAAGACACAACTAGCCAGAAACATTCTGGTTATGATACTGATAGAAACCACTATGATCAGAAATTAGCTGATGTAATTCAAATATGACTCTATGCAGTCAAAATGTCAAAGTGTCAACATGCTAAGCTGAGCAAGTGAATGCTGTCAGACAAGGCTGGGATTGCAGGTGAGTGATAAAAAGAGCATCACAATGCACATTTCTGCTAGTTAGTAACATGATAACACTTCTCTTCAAGACAAACCCAAATGCTGATGCCACGCATCAGCATTTTCCCTCCTGAGAACGTGATCATCTGTTTTGAGACAAAATGTGGCTTTTATGCTATGAAATGCAAAGTATGACTATACCAGGGTTCATTCCAGTGGGGACCAGACATGGAGTGAATCATAGAATCAGAGAATATCAGGTTGGAAGGGACCCCAAGGATCATGTGGTCCAACCTTTCTAGGCAAGAGCTCAGTCTAGACAA
>VZTL01040202.1:0-10580 GCA_013400535.1 Scopus umbretta
CCAGATGTGGCCTCACCAATGCTCAATAGAGGGGAAAGATCACCTCCCTCGACCTGCTGGAAGTACTTTGCCTAATGCAGCTGAGGATACCATTCACCTTCTTTGCAGCACAAGCACATTGCTGGCTCATGTTCAACCTGGTGCCCACCAGGACCACCAGATCCTTTTCTGTCAAGCTGTTTTCCAGCTAGGTGACCCCAAGTGTCTATGGGTGCATGGGTTCTTCTTCTCCAAGTGCAGAACTTTGCACTTCCCCTTTTTGAACTTCATGATGTTTCTGTCAGCCCATTTCTCCAGCCTGTTGACGTTCCTCTGGATGCCATCATGACCTTCTAGCATATCAGCCAATTCTCCCAGTTGGCGTTGTCTGCAAACTTGCTGAAAGTACACTCTTCCCCATCATCCAGATCATTAATGAAGATGTTAAGCAGGACTGTACCCTGTAGGGCACACCAGTAGTCATTGACCTCCAAAGAGACTTTGCACCACTGTTCATCACCCTCTGGCCCATGTCCATTCAGCCGGTTTTCAATCCACCTCACTGTCTGCTCATTCAGAAGATGGGTATGATATATGCTTTCCTCCAGTCTTTAGGTACTTCTCCCAGTCACCATGATCAAAGATGCCCAATTCTTTGTATCCTTCCACACAAACTCCTGCACAAACTGCTGCGTCTGTTGGCTGCTTTTTTAAATGGCCTAGTGGATGAAATCCTTAAATTCTCTATCTCTGTTTCTTTTTTGACTGTTGTTTTACTTTGTTGTAGAGATGTCTATGCTTTGGGAAATAGTTTGTGTCTTGCTATACCTGCTATACTTGTATTATAACCATTATTTGGTATAGATAATGTGCACCTCAAACAATCTGCATCCAAATTAGCTCAAAGACAAGCCAGGAATCACCATGAGAGAGGCTAAAGGAGCTCATGGGAAATAGGACCTTTGGCAGAGAAGGAGGTTAGGAATAACAATGATTCTAAGACAAATGTCCATGGTTTCCAACCATGCCTATAAACCATGTTGCTGTTTGTCTCAGGCATCTGTTTTTCTTTCTACATGCAAAGGTAATGCTATTAATCAGTACTGCAAAAGTGGTGCAAAGTTTGCAAAGTGGTGATTGCTCAGAAATTCACCTCTGAGTTAGAAAGTTGCCTCTTCTAAGACAGAACAAAGGGGTCTGCCACCAAATTACTTTCAGGTAAAAGACAATAGATGGCAGGAAAGCAAAGAAACAATGGCACAAGAAAAGGATTCACAGTGCATAGCCTGGAGTCCTGACTTGCTATTGTAATTTAAAGGACTAATTAATTTAAACTGCTGTCCACCCTTTCTGTTTTGAAAAATGTCAAAGTCCAAAGCGGCCTGAAGTAAAATCTGTCCATCATTTTGCAATACTCTGTTTTCAGTTCTTTATCTATACAGCACTGATTTTCAAACCTGTGTTCTCTGTCTTGCTTTCCTTCTCTGCTGGAACTCCAGTGTGAATGTGCATTTATTTCCATTTTTGGAACCTAATCTCCCTGCCTGGCTGTGATTTATCACTACAGCTGGTTCAACAATAATTGTTCTATTTCTTTTAAGCATACTTTTATCTCCAGTAACATTCACTTAATGAAAGCAGAGACTTTGGGTTTTAAATATATACGGGGGATGGATACATAATGAATATTTATGGATATTTAAAGTGTTTAGAATGTTCCAAAATATGTTTACATTTTTTTCTCTTTAGCATAATTGCATTTTTATGTTTTCAATACTAAAACTTTTTTGCTCTACTTTGACATTTATCTTGCTTTGTCATCCTTTTTCCATGTATCTGTTTGACTAGACCTTTTAATAGTTCAAGTTTAAGGCTCCTAAACAAAGCAGAAATGCTTCTCAGCCCACAGGCACTCCAGGAGGTAATAAGGTCAGATGGTTATTGAGATTCCTTTTTTCTTTTTCTTACAAAAGTATTTATTTATTCTTAAGAAAAATCTCCACTTATTTCCATAAATGGCCATGGAAACTGGTAGTTCTGTAAACCATAGGAGATATATAGTGATTATAGACTAAATTCAGTACAGAGAAAACTGAACTCCAGACACCTAAATACAACAGGTTTACTAACAACAAATGATGATTATTTTAAATAAATTGTTTCTTTAGATAAAAACACGTAGGGTTTGGGGTTGGTTTGTTTGTTGGTTTTTTTTTTTCCTGATTCATGGGCAGAATGTTTCTGGCCTCAATTGAGCTCTCTGAAAATGAGATGCCTCATCTCATATAGCCCTGCTACCTAACTTTTACATTTTCAGCACAAAAGGATGAAGCAGAATGTGCTCTGGAGATGTCTGCCTCTGCGCCTCTGTACCAAAGGTGCGTGGACAAGTAGCTGCAAGGAGACACCTAACTTTCAATAGCCAAGGTGAGGTAGCATAAGTCTGGTGAGAACTCTGATCCAGAACTAACATTCACAGGGATTTTAAATGTTCTACTGATTGTCAATGAATAGTCTCATTTCTGAACATTAAAACATGGTTTTAATAACCATAAACATGGTTTTAACTTTTTTTTTTTAATGAGCCACAATACCACAAATGCAATAAACTCTTACAGCTATACTGACTACTTTATGATAAACAGTCCCTGATTCAATATTAGTAGAACTGCTTTTTAGATTGAAAAATGCATCATGCTCTAGCTAAATTTAAGTGAAAATCACTGTGGGTGCAGCATCTCAAGAACAAGGAAATTCATTATATATTAAGATGTTCATTAATATTAATTTTGACAACTGAATTTGGTATATATAACATACCTTCTACATTATATAGTATATTAGACACAATTATAACACTTAGAAATATCTAATGGAGTTATGAATATAAACATTAATGTGCATATATCTGATGCAGGGAGAGATACTTTCCTGGTTACTGTAAGATTACACACTGAACTATTACCTTAATGGCACAGTGTGGCCCTCAGTCATCAAAGGACAAGTCCTTCCATGCTCTTTATAAAATTTTATAGTCCCAGCTGTGAAAAAATGTGACTTTTACAAACTAAAAATCCCATTTTAAACTATTCTAACCATCAGTGAAATGTCTGACGGGGTTTAGATACAACATTTCAGTCTTATTGTTGGTATAAAACATGGACTTACAGTTTTTGTTGGACTAAGGTCTTCATGGTTTCAATTTGTCCTCTCAAGGGTCAGAGAGGTCCCACCTGTAGGCTGCCCAGCACCATTTAGCAGAGATTTATTTCAGGAGTAATTGTTTTTCCTTGGATGAAAAAGGAATTGAAACATTGCTGTTCAGCCACTATTTTCTCCATGAATATCACCAGGAAAAGCATATTAAAGAAAAGTGTAAAGAGATTAAAATCAGACTGTAGAGCCAGCTTCCACATGGCTCTCATCATCCTTAACAACAGTTCACTTCCCATCCAACAAGATATTCACCAAAATGAGTTTTCACTTCCATGTATCAACGGAAAATTGCACATGAGGACTTTGAGTGCTTGAGCTGAGAAGACATACAGCAGAGTTTCACAGCCCTACATCCAACTGTCGTCCTCATCAAGACAGAAGACTTCAGGTTAGGGAAGGAGTGGAAGAAACTCACCTTTATAGCCAGAGCGGACTGTGCAAAGTAAGAAACCAGAGAATTTTCAACGCTGCAGCTGGCTGAGAAGTTGGAGAGACCTCCAGTTACTACAACCTTTTGTTTGGTGATACTTTTTCTTTTTTTAGTCATGCCACTGCATCCTAATTGAGAAAATAAGCCAAAATCACAGTGCAGCAGAAAGGGATTTGGACTAGAAGGACACTGGAAGGTCCTATGTGATCTTTGCTTACCTTCTTCTCTCCTTTGGATGTGGTGGTGGGTTGTGCTGGGGGAAAGAAAGAGATCACCCACTAGAGCTGTTGCTGAATGAATGCTGCCTTCTGATCTCTGTCCACAATTGCACATCACTTCAACTGAAAAAGGAGGCAAACAGCCACCAGGCAGAAGAAGTGACATCTCTGCACTGTGCAGCAGAAGAACAGGGAAATGCACAGAGGAGAGGATTTAGCCTGTAAGCTGTTTGTCTCTGTTGTCATTGCCATTAATCAATCCATGCTTAATGCCATTTCTTTCGATTCACTAACTCTCTGCTGCCAAGTCAGTGTAACACTGTTCTCCTCACTATCCATCTGTCTCCTGGCTTCACCTCCTTCCTGCTTTCTTTTCTTCCCCTGTCCCCCACCTGTCTCCAAAAAGCCATGTGGCATGAATTAATGGGAAGCTGAATATTTTATATAAGAATATAAGGCATTGGTCTGGACATCAGACTGGAGGCTCCTTTGGGCATGCAGCATGTCTTCTTTTGTGATCTTCATCACAAAATCACCTTTGACCTTACACTGTCCTGAACCTGAGGCACTGGCCATTACTGTAGTAGTCACTACAATGTTTTGGAAAGTGCCAGAAATTTCCCATTGAAAAAAAATCATAGAATCATAGAATCATTATGGTTGGAACAGACCTCTAAGATCATCCAGTCCAATCGCCAACCCAGCACCACCATGACTACTAAACCATGTCCTGAATTGCCACATCTAGATGTTTTTTGAACACTTCCAGGGATGGNGCTCAGCTCAGCTGCTGTCAACCAGCACCAGGTCCTTTTCTGCCAGGCAGCTTTCCAGCCACTCTTCCCCAAGCCTGTAGCGTTGCATGGGGTTGTTGTGACCCAAGTGCAGGATCCAGCACTTGGCCTTGTTAAACCTTGGTGTCCTCTGCAAATGAGTAAGACTGCAGATTCTATGAAGGTCATAGCAGAGCTTAAATGGCTCTGAGATGGAAAGTTTTGCTCTCAATCATTTTTGTCAGACATTTCCATTCCATCGAAATCTTCAACATGTTGATTTTTTAATTCCAGTTTGTGGTAAACATAATACATGACAATACAAGAGTTTTCTTTCAAAATAGAAATTACAGGTTTTTAAAATCAGTTCTAATTCAAAACCAGAAATGACACCCTCCCACCTTTCCATCATATGGAGATTACTTGAGCTATATATTATAGAGCATGACTTTTCTATCTATTGATGATATTCTTAATATTTGTTTTGGCACCGTAATGTCCCATTTACTGTAAAGCTGAGCTGCACTCAAGCTGCAGAGCCATAATAGCATTATCTGGGGATGTACCGGGATGTGCTATCTCTGTTTGTAACGGCATTTCAAAAATTGCTTGTCATATTTAATCAAGGAGGCTGAACTGGTGATGTGACCGAGTAAGGAGAAGGAACATTTATTTACAGAAGAGTAGAGAATGACTGACCATGACAGACCAGTCAGATATATGTGCAGTCCCTGGAAGTGTGCTGTGTACACACTTGTAAAGAAAGATATAAAACTGCTTAGTCTGTACTCACTGAAAACCAAAATGTTTCGGAGTGAGCAAGTACTGATGAAAGCGAATGGTTTGTTATACAGCAAAGATAAGTATGTCTGACCATAAGGAATTCCCCTTATATTTATTTATCTCACATATTCTTCTTTTTTTCCCTAAAGCTGTCCAAAACATTGACATTTTTCTTTTGAGGTTTTGCTTTTGACAAAGAATTCAAAAGAAATTGGTGATAATTTCCTACCAGCTTGTAGAAAACGTCATCTTTGTTTTCAAACCTAATTTACCAGCTCTGATACTTTTCTTTCCTTAGAGAAGAGTCCAAAATCCAACATATTGGAATTAAACTTACAGCTAATCTAAAAAGAACTGAAGAAAATCAGTCAGTCATTGTAGAAGGTTCTTCTTCTTTCAAGTAAAGATGGACATTGTTTTAACTTATATAAGCATCTTCCTTCAAAAAAGTAAATGGAATTAAATTTCCCTGGTATCATTACAGGATGTCATAAAGACACAAAACACTAACAATGCTAAAGTAATTAAACAAAAAGCACAAATAAAGAAAAGCAAAACTTCTCTGCACCTACACATTCACTAGAAAATGATGGTACAGTAGTGGGATCCAATGAATAAACAAATTTCAGGTTAATCAGTGTTCCTCTGTTCACTTAGCTGCTAAGACATAGACAAAGAAAAATGGAAGAATTTACAAATACAATAGGTTTATAAGTGTATATAGGACTTATATATAAATGTATAGAATTTATAAATACAATAGGAATAGATTTTAAAAGAACACTGAAGCTCATAGAAATTTTTATGTCCTTGAAGGTGCAGTGTCAAAAACTATACTGTGAAGACAGGAAAATACAGAAACCTCCTAAGTAGAAGACTTATTCTAAAAAAAAGGAAAGCTAATCTTTACAAATAAGTAATGTCAGTGCCTGGAAGAAAATTCCTTTCAAAATTTACGTGGAGGTGAGACGACAGGTGACCTTCAGACAGGTAAAACATCTTAGTCTGAAATTATAACATCCAAAAATTTTGCAAAAAATATACAAAGAAAGTGTAGCAGAGTTTCCGATTACCTCCCAGTTTTGCCATTAGGTATCTATAACAATATAAATTTTTGACAAACAAGCTGCTTTTATGACATTTCTGATGTCATTGGGGACCTACTACTTATTTGTCCCCATGATGTTAAGTCTTCCGAAAATTCACACTTAGGGGATTATGGCTTTTGTGTCTTACCCATCTTGGTTTGTTGGTTTTACATGACCTAGTTCTTGATGCCCTGTGGCTAGGCCATGAGTACCTGTCTCTGTGTAGTTCACTGCTCAGCAGAAGGAGGAGGAGAGAGGTCTTTTCTCCAAAGCAATGTCACCCCATTAGGATGGGGAAGACAAGAAAACCCAGCAGGAAGGAGAGGAACATAAACAATACTTCCGGTTTCATATTGGGTTGGTTGGTTGGTTGGTTCTTTCTTTCTTTCTCTCTTTCTTTCTTTCTCTCTTTCTTTCTCTCTTTCTCTCTTTCCTTTCCATCTCTCTCTATGATGGGCTCTGGCTGACTTTTGGAACCCAGTATCTTTTCTCTGACTGCTTGGCATGCACCGGTCACAGCTTGCAACCCCCAGGGCACCATAAGTCTGAAGATGGCTCAGAGGAAGAGAAGTTGCCTTCTGCAGCAAGAAAAGCCCTGCAGAAGAACATATCTACAGAGGAGAGGGTTGAGGGTAAACAACTCGGTTCCCCCAGTGAGGCAGGCGGTGACACTGACTTGTGTCTTAGTTTCTACACCTGTAAATTGGAAATGAGAATTTGGTGTGTGAGGTTAATAATACCCGTTTAATTAATCCTGTTCATTAATCCCCTGTCAAAGGGTGGTGATGCAAAATAAGTGTTATGTCTAATTACTGCCTCTTCTTTTTTCTTCTTCTTTTTTGCCTTTCTTGTTCGCATGTGTTTATTGACTGTTGACAGCATCCAACTTGCCTGCTTTTAGGAACATGTCACTTCAAGTCAGCATCTGCTCAGTGTTTCATTTTTAGCTCAAGAACATATCACTCTTCAGACACAAACAAGTGATACCCCAACATCTGAATCTATTTGTGGAAAATTGTGCTGAGGAGTGAAGCTCCAAGAACATCTTTCACAGGGCTTATTAAAAACCAGACTGGTACTTTTTTCTCTCTTTCCCTTAAAATCACTCGAGGTTAGAGAGTATTATTCTTCATCCAGGCCAGTAGGATGCTTGGTATGTATCTCTGCTCATCTCCACCCTGATTAAACAATATCCACTTCCTCACACACATGCATTAATATCCCTTCCTCCCGTGTTGTTTGGATTTTATATCTTTGTCAGATTTTTGGAGACTAACTTCTCTAAATGTTGGAAGTTATCCCTTGACCAATGCCTAAATGAATTACAGCCTGATAATATGTGTCAAGTTCAAGTAAGCACGCTGTATATGAGCAGGAGAGGGTGAAACTGCTTCTGATGGTCTCATTAGAGCTCACCATGTCACCTTTGAAAGGTTTCTCTGCTGGCCTTAGGACCCATGTGGCTGGCACACACGTGGCTGCTTAAAATAGACTGAAGCAAAGTTCATGTGCAGTTTTTAAAAGAAGTAAAAATGAGAACAGAAGAAAGAGAGGCATCAGGATAAAGCAAATAGAAGTGTTACTGCAATTCTAATTTCTCTGTTTCAGTCACTCACTAGTCTGTTCTGTCCTGGTATTTTTAGGTTAAGACTAGTGCCTTGACATAACAGTTTAACAGGGATTTAAAATATCCAGTTTCAACTACACAGATTGTGCTCCAGCTTCTTAGGTAACTTTGATCAAGCCATGTAACTGCTGAGTCTATGAATTTCTACATGCAAAATGAGGTCAACAGCTATGTTACCGAGTGGGAGAATAGAAATATATCAATGAGCGAGTGGTTCCCAAAGACTGGGGAACATGAAGGGACCATGGCAGCATCACCTTCCCACTGATTAAGACTTGTATTTATTCATGTCAGTGGGTGATGACAATGTGCCTCTATTGCATTGATTTGGCAAAAGACACAGAAAAAAAGTGCCTCAGTTCAAGACTGGGACTTTCCAAACACAGGAGCAGAGTCCAGCCTGTGTCTTGTCATGTTGACCAAGAAAAGACCTCACTTTTACTCCATATTGCTGTGCTTTCCTGGTCATCAATCACTCATTCTGTCCGCCACCCCACTAATTAAACAAGTCACAGGTAATGTGAGATAAACAGTCTCCAATCCCCGGCACTACAGAGGACAGTCTTCATGGGCAGAGGACAGAATTCACGGGCTCTGCTATCACATCTGCTTTTGTTGCACGTTCTCCAGACTCCTGGTTTTGCCTGAAAATTGGACAAAGTTATTCAGACTTCAAGGAAATATATGAGGGGAAGGAAACAGTGGTGGTAAAGAAATCTTCCATTTTTTAGGTAGAATTTCCCACACGGGATTATATAATTGCTTCTGATAGCAAAGGGAAGGATACAATGAGCTTTCCAGTTCTTTGTCCCTGAAATATTTGACAAGGTAACTGAATCAGTCTTAGCAACAAGAGTTTAAGATAAAAATAGAAAGTAGTCTTCTCTATTGCTTTAACTGTGAGGTGCTGAGGCATTTTCCCAGCACTGAAAATAGGATTTCTGTCAACGACATATGACTTGTGTCTACCTTTCTCCTTCTCGCTTCAGAGCTGATTTAGAAAAATGCTCGGACAGGTGAGATTTCCAGAAGAGATTCAAGCCCCAAAATACCCAATGGTGAAATTGGCATATTCTGCTTATGCATCCCTCTTCTTGCCAATTGGGAATCACCTGTAGATCCACTGATCTTTCTGCTTCCCACCATGAATCCCCAGATAACTACTGTGAGCTTCCTAACACCACTGCCCTATTGTGGAAGGACAGAAGAAGAGGTCTTATCTCTGAATGAAACAGAGGACATGTAAAATGTACCTGTTAATGGAACATTTCAGCCATGTAGAAAGATGGGAAAGAAAATCCCAGCTCCAAATGTATAGCCCATTAAGAATTTGGAAAACAAGGCAAGCTATTTTGCTATCCAGGGTTGACATTAATTAAGTGATGATACAGACAAATGTTTTTTCTTTCCTGGATATTTATCTTTATACAGGTGGATAGATAGATATTACAGTCTGCTCCTTGGGGATGCTGCATGGAAGGAATCAACCCAATTCTTGCACAATTTTTCCATGTTTCTCTCTATATCCTATTAAAACAAGTGAAGAAACCTCTTCCTGTCTTAATTATCTTGGATCGCTTCATGTATATGTAGATGCATGTTTTGTTCCCTAATATCAGGTGAAGTCTATGAGTGCATGAATCCATCATGTCTCTTAAAAATTTATCTCAACTTTTCTTCATATTGTGCTTCTGATTAATTTCAATTAACTTAATCCAAGATGGTGAAACATTTAGCAGATACAGGTGGCACATCATTGTTATTAATGCTGTCGAGGCTAATTGGAGTGTTGGTGCATTCTAATATTGCCCTGAATTTGTCAGCTTCTTTCAAATCCAGATAAATAAGTCCACAGATCAGACTGCAGTGCAGGTAATGACATAGCTTTTCAAACTACTTTTCCAAACACTTTTTTTTATCCTACCAACATTAATAATCTAAAAGGAGATCTTTATTTTCCTTTTTTTTTTTTTTTTTCTGCTTCTGTTGTATTTAAAGTAAGGTTTTGTCTTTTTAGATTCTTAGAAACATAGAAGCTGGAAATGCCTTAGGGTCCAATGTTTTAAAGCCATGTTATTTCTTATATACTGATAATTTATAACTGATCTCCTCTCCTACCCTTATCCTTCTTATGATTGTTAATCATTTTCACTCTATAAAAAATGACATTTCTGTGTGGATAGTCGAAGATCTAATTCAACACAGCATAGGAACACAAGCTTATTTCACCTCCTTCGAGCACAATTACATTTAAGACACACTTACCTTTAAGAAGATACTTAAGTCTCACAAAGTACTTTGTTGCATAGGGGGCAGAGTACAAAAAAAATTTAAAAAGCAGACTTACCAACAGGAGGGTTTTTGAAAATGTTGATCTGGAATTATATACACCTCAGTTTCCTTTTCATAAAAGAAGGGTGAAAAACAAGGGGAAAATTTTTCTTGTTAGAAATGATGCAGCTAAGC